>CM035412.1:201319818-201524818 GCA_020310875.1 Ceratopteris richardii
TTGAAACTTAAAATAATGTATGCAACACATAGTGGTTAGATCCTCAATCCCATTTGATACAACCAAGATAGATACATTTGTTCAGCAGCGTTCTGAGGCTGAAACTGCCATCAATGATTCAAACCTTAGTATCTACTATAATATACCAGATAACTCCTTCAAAAAGTTGTACATAAATTCCCCATATGTAATCCAAAAAGGGCAGATGAGCCGATCAAGAGGATAGTGCCAAGTTCCATGAGTATTCAATACCTCCAGTTACTACCCACCCACAACCAATTATCCTGAAAAACAAGCTATTAAAACAATATGTAAACTAACACAATGCTTTCCGGACTTTCACTCTTTTTCTTATAAAACCCTTGTTTATATGTCTGAGTATGTGGAAACGAGAGTAATATTGCATTACTGTAGTCGTGTGCATGACTATCTCCCAGTCATCTTCTTTGGATGCAGCACAAAACATGAAAGGTTAGCACATTGTATCCATGCCCGGAAGGGCCCTAAGAGGAGGAAACTAAAGAGCCAGTACAAGTAAACTAAACTCACTTTAATGAGCGCTCCATAATTGTACATATGCAGTGCAGTTGCATTGCATCAGGGCCGGTAAACGCGGTTCTATCTAGGCAAATACGAGATTCCTGTAATGGGGATCAGAAAAACTGATGATGCTCCGGGACACTATGTGATCCATCTGCAGATGTGGTCTAAGCACATTCATTCTTAGCTTTGCCCAAGGAGACTATTGATCTCTCCGATTATGTTAATACGCCGTCCACCATATGAGCTTGAGAGGGTCTTTTCACACAGGTCCTTCATTTCCTTGATCCTTTTGAGTGCAGCTTCCTGTAATTTGAGAATTCAAGATATGGTTTGTAAAAATGTTTTGAATGTCAAGAATAATTGATAGGTGAGCATACGTGTGTGCGTGCATCCGTCCATGCATACATGCGTGTGCGCGTGTGCACTTTTCCAAATGCACCTCTCCAAACTTCCATTCTGATATCACGTGGATGTATGCTACATCGGTATTAATACAATAATATAAAGAATTCCGATAACATTGCAAACAATAACAATATGCAAATCTCCACCAACTGCAAAAAAAAATTAAACTGCAATCATATAAAAGCAAAGAAAATTACAAGAAGCCAAGGGAGAGAAACAAAGAAAGGTTTATCCACTGATGCTTCATCTTTTATCCTTCCAGTACAAAGGTCAATACCATCAATTTATGGCAACGAGGAGAACTCTTGTGGCTCTTAATTCTTTTGCCCAATAGGGCGGCGAGCAAGCTATAAATGGCTCAATGTTGTTGCTTCTAAATTAACCACGTTTGAGCAGACCTTGTGGATCAATCGCAGCCTTTGTACTGGGGGGTGAAATTGTTAACCATTGACCAGAGTAGTATAACTATCAATCACATAAATGTGACACATTTTGTGAGAAGATTCATCATTATGCAACTAAATGACCCCACTAATATTTTTGTGTCTCTTCTTGCGAATGACATTGCTTGACTCTGAGGAAATCAGTAGTTTCCTTGTACAATAACCTCAACCTTGTTACCTTCGTAGTAGCAGAATGTGACTTCTGAAAGTGGATCTACACATTCCAATATTGAACACGAGCAAGACTTTGTGATTGCAAGGGGAGAATATGAAATATCTCATAGAGATTAAATCTCCTAGCATTGTGAGCCTCTTTAAAAATGTCCTAATCTAGGCCCAAGGGGCTCCAAGAACAATGTCAAATGCACATAATACCTGTTATCCATCTAAGAACAATGTCAAATGCACATAATACCTTTTATGCACATAATACCCAATGGACAAGGGATCCACGTGAGGCTTAATCTTGGTCCTAAGACTCATGCATAAATTTGATTCTTCCTCTATATAAAAACTTTTGTCGCTTTACCTGTTTTGGCCATGTTGCAGCCAGCATGTTCCGTAGTTCCACTTGTTTTTGCTGTAGATCTTTTAAATTCTCCAAAAGTTTTGACTCTTGTTGTTTCTTTTGTAGTAATGTTTCTTCAAGCCGCTTTAAAAATCTGTGTGAAAAGATACATGTCAGATGCAACTGCACCTGTGTCGGCATCCAACTTAAAGGTCCTACTATCTGATGATACATACAAGAACAGAAAATCAAACTCAAATTGGCAGAACTTGTGACTTCTTGCTTCAAATATTCTAAATTCATAAATGAGCAGAAAGAACAATCATTTTTCTGCTTGAATAATCAGGAATAACAACACATCCATTATAGATGAAAAAGTTCTAGCCAGAAATCACCATTAATCATCATAAATCTAGTCAAATAACGCCTTGATTTTAAAACAATCTATGAAAGGACAAATCTGATATTGGCCTTGATTTATACCAGTCTATTCAGATAGAAAAAAGGACAGTCAAGCTAAGTCTGATACTAGCATCAATTTGATATCGATATATGCAAATACAAAATAATGTGCATGTTTTATGGTTGATGTGCAAAAACTGAGACGAAACAGATTATCCATAACATCATGCACAAATTCCTTACACGAGAAGCTAATCCTTGCAAAACCTTGAACATGGAGCTGTGAAAGAAAGAAGAGCTTTTAATAATTATCACAATGCTTGTGATGCATCTAGGAGTGCTATTTTCCCGTTTTCCCACTCACTTGGACCTCTCTTCCTACATTTTCTCACCCTTCCACTCTCGTCTTGGCAAGACATAGGAGTTCTTCCTCCTTGGCAATTGTTTTGGTGGAGTTGTTAATCCATCTCGCCTGATTTGAAGTGTTTATAAACACCCTTGTTATGGTCTTTTTCCCTCAACTTGGAAGTTATCTAAAGTCTTCTCCCTTCAAATCCACACATCAATGACGACTCTCTAGTTTCTGGTGGCACATCACTCTACAATCTAGATGAAAACTCTCCTCTTCATTTTCTTTTATCTCTGCATTTCTAGAGATAAACAACATGTAAAGCATATCAAAACAAAAAAATTTAAAGCTCTACGACTTGTCTCAAGTGTCCTCAAAATACTTCCGTGATCTCAAAGAAATTGTGTTTTTAAACACTTGATTGCCTTCCCAAACAAGCATAGATGGTATTTCTCAACACATATTTGCAACCTCAATCAGCAAGCATCTTCAACACTTGATACTCATGTTTTCTTGCCAATCATGACATTCACACAATCATTACGTCTCTTTCAAAGGGCAATGCTTGAGAAATTTTCAACTTCCAATTTGCAAATGATTGCATCATTTTCTTTCAAGGGTGTTTGCATCATGTCTAAAGTTTCAAGTGCAAATGGTTGTTTTTCCATTTCAAGTTTTCCTCCATCATTTATACATATCCACTCAGTTTAGTCACCTACATAAAAGCCCCACTGGAGTTCCTAGCTACTCAAACTAGAACCATCAGAAGCTCTTGTGCAACATTCTAGGTAAAATCCTCCATAGGGACCTCCTCATGAGGTATCACTGACGCCTCTTGTCTAAGCCACTTCTCCAAGCAACTCACGTCCAATACAAGTACCATGATTCCTTAGGGTAAAAATCCAACTCATATGATATCCCAATTATTGTCAAGATAGCACATGTATGAAGTGTCAACCATGTATGAAGCCACCTCCTCAACTGAGACAATAAATAAGACCCTTGGGCTCTTTTTTTAGGCATTTCTTGTAGCAACACTTAGACGCTTGGCCCTTGGTGAAGTCACTCACACACCTGCATGCTCTTGAAGTGATGGTCACATGCTTGGACGTAGGTTCTTAAGCTCTATGGTGAACATGTTTGGTTCTATGGTTGGGAAGTGAGTCTGATGTCCCCCCTTTATATTTGTGGATATGGCTTGTATTTTGCCTTGTTAGCTAGGAGGATCTTGGGATCGCACAGTGAGATGCTAACATTAGTATCAAATCTTCACCTTGCTCATGGAACGAGGCAAAGCAACGTACACAAAACCATCTAAACTCACAGAGTTTGGATGGAAGAACCTAACATATCCTTAACCTTCTTGCTAGGGGTGATATGGCATGCTTTCGGCAATTGGAGAGGACAAGGAGGGCACATGCAAGCTAGTGGTTAGAGACACAAGTTTGTTCTCCTCTTCCATGTGTCTTCATGTTAATAGGAGTTTGATGGACAAGTCTTCCACCATGGCCCTGATGGTTGCCATGGGGCAACATTCTTGCCTTCCAAGAAGGTAGAAGGGATGAATGGGGCAGCCCATGAGGATGATTCAAAGAAGGGGGTGGCTGATGATAGGCGACCATCAGCTCACCAAAAATGTGGGAAACTTGTGCATGTATGGCAGTTAAATCTAAGCATTAGAATTTTCTCCTTCACATCCATATTCTGTTGGTGTCCATCCTTGAGGGAATAAGGGGTTTGTGAAGGAATCAACCCTACATGGACTAGGGGCCACCAAACAAGCAGCCCAACCAATCCCAAACAGTTTAGCAACCCAGCAATGAGGACTGCAGCCATCCATAATGGAGACCAGGCCACCCAAGAAGGACTGCAACCAGCCTAGATGGGGTGGCTTTGAGGGCACTCACAAGGGCAACCAGGCCACCCAGCAAGGCTGGCTGCAGCCACCTGAAAGGTAGGATGAGGCAGCCCACATAGCACCCAGCTGCCCTCGAGGAGATGCTCACCCTGACCATAGGGTGGTGAGGGAAGGAATCCCAGCTCGACAGATCCTGATTAGGGCAGTGCAGGCCAGCATGGTGCTACCAAAATTATTAACATCCAAGAATTGAGAGGTGATTCCTGAGTTTCAGGGTGGATTCTTTTTTTAGAGGCTTCTGAATTTTAGCTGAGATGCCCATACTTTAGGGGAGTTCCCTGAATTTTAGAAGTTATTCCAGAATTTAGAAGAGGTTTCTGATTTTGAGAATGGTATCCTAATTTGTAAAGGTTATCTTTTCGTGGCAGGAATTTCTAGCACATGAAGAGTTTTCCCTGGGTCAAGAATGACACTAAGGGATTCACGTTGCAACCAATGGAAAACCTCTATGATTCCCAAACCTCTACCTCTTGCACATTAGGCACTTCCATCCATGTGGCCATGGATAGCTTGCCTTGTAGCATTGATTGTGAGATCCTCTGCCCATTACTTCTCAGCCAGCTGTTGTCAACAAGATGCCTATTGATATTTATCACTACATCTCAGAGGGGCTTTTTTCTCCTCAACTCAAAGGCACCAATGGCATTTTCAGGTTGTGAGGATTCTCAAGAAAACCCATAGAGATGTGAGTTAATTGTGGGGGTACATGGCACCTAGATCCTAATCCATCAAAGGACTATAAATGTGTTAGACTCAAGAAATGGCAGGCTGGAGATGGTTGAACCACACCCAAAGAGGGAGGATTAGGAAGCAATCCTCAACCATGGCTTTTGGGGCAAGTGGTTAGCCCATCATACTCCTTGCCGGTAGGTCATGAGTTCGATTCCCGTCTCATAGAACAACTGGTATCAAAGCCTAGGAAGTAGGCTTGGGCAAGGTGGGTAGATTCTGCAAGGCTCATGGGCACCCAATGGCCTCTAGAAAAGGCAGTCAAGCACTTTGTATCTGAAATAGAACAAAAAGTGGCGTGCGTTGCTTTGAAAAGTTAATCCAATAAAGATTAGAGTGTATCTCCCAATTTGTAGGTCAGATTTAGATGTGTAAGGACCATTGAAAAGTTTTGGGAACAAGCTTTCCAATGAAAGCACTAGTTTGAGGGTCCAAGACGAAGATACCTAGCATGGGTGAAAACTAGGTTCAAGATATTGAGGTTCAAGATATTGAGGTTCAAGATATTGAGGTTCAAGACACCAAGGTTGCAAACAAGAAGGTTCAAGACACCAAGGTTAGGAGCAAGTGTTCAAAGGGACCAAGGTTTAGAACAAGGAGACAATGATCTCTAGAAGGTGAAGAGAATGTTAGACTCAAGAAATGATAGGCTGGAGATGGTTGAACCACACCCTAAGGAGGATTAGGAAGTAATCCTTAGCTATAGCTTTTTGGGGCAAGTGGTTAGCCCATCATACTCCTAACCGGTAGGTCACTAGTTCAATTCCTCTATGATACAATAGAATGTATCTTGTCGTGGATGGAATGGATGGCCTAAGTCTCCAACTTCGGCTGCGGTTCGAGGAAACCCAAATTCACGTAGAGCATGATAAACCACAAGGTATAAGGCAAGAAGGTGCATCCTTGGATGCATATTTACGAGATTCTAAGGATTTTGGACTCCATGTTTTTAAGGGTCAACTAGATTCTACTAATGCTTTGTTGAGTGGGAACCAAAGGAAGGAGCACATATTTCAAGTGCTTTGCAAAATTGTGGGTATGACTAACACAAAGGAAATAATCCTAAACTTTAGATTCCATGTGACTTTCTATGTCTCATTATTGGTTCAGCATTTGAGAAATTAATGCTTCTATTGTGTCGGGAACGTGCCAAAACCCTAAGATCAGCTTTCTACTTGTTGGATTTTGACATCTTGCGGTCATGTTTCGTATTGTTGACATCATCGATGACATCATCAATAATTACCCACCCTTGACCACCACCCTTGAATACCTACATAAGGAGGGAGGGCTTAGCCACATACATTCTCAGTCTCTTAGGAGCTCAAGGAGTCGTAATCTCCAAGTAAGTACTTTCAAAGTTCCAGTTTGAGTTCTAGTCATGTCCTTTGTTTTAGTTTTGTCTAGTATGGTATCTTGGACATCCTACCTTGTCGTGTTGTAATCTCATAGTATGATGAGATCCTATCATGCTATTTCTTGTATCTAGTTTATCTCCTTGTAGGGAGTTCTTGTAACCTAGATATCTTGCTTCGTACCTACGGTCTCGAGTTGTGGGATCTCATATATTATCTCTAGTCCAGTTCTCCATACCTATCAATCCCGGGTTGTGGGACTTCTTGTAATAGTTCGATATTCTTGTATTATCTCTCCCGTGGTAGGGATCTTGTAATCAAAAGTATAATTCCGAAATCTTGTCCACACTATTCAGAGAGCACGATCTAGTGTTCCCCCGATATTTTGGCAAGACTACCTCACCAAGACCAAGCACCATGAAGATTAAACGTGAAGAACTCTTTTCTTCTTTGAGGATTTCTACAACAAGGGAAGCTATTCATAAGAATGCAAACAAACAATTTCGATGGGGCTTACGTGATGATATCAAGGACCTCATGTTAACCATGCCCAAGGTAAATATTTGGTTGTGTGAGAGAAAACAAGAGAAGACTATTCCTATTAGAGATCAAGAATACAAGTCTACCTCTGTTCCACAACAACATATGTTGGAAGAAACTCAACCAAAACCCATGCAATTTGATAATATCAGGGTCATGCGACTTAAACCAAAGGAAAGAAAACATCAAAAGGATAATGGATTATGCTTTTATTGTGGAGACCATGATCACATGTTTATGCACACCACTACACACTTGCCTACTCTCCCTCGATCCACTCCCACCCTTGGACACACTCATGTCACAGATCACAACCATCCTACATGACTCAACTCTACACAACTTTCCACACCGCACACATACACACCCTCCACGCACGGGATCCATGACCCAAAACCGTTGGTATGATACAAATTGTCGAGAGCTAAGGAAGCATCTATGGATCTTAGGAGCACAAAGGGATATTACACAGAGACAGGCACAGCGCCGCATGCAGAGCCTGACCTACCACTTGCTCATGAGCCGGGACAGTGTAGTGGCATGGCAACATCTGAGAGAGAGGAGACGATAGACACCTATCGGAGATCCGAGCACTTGGCATAGCTATGCACAGAGCCTATACTAGATCCCCGGCCAACCCTCCATTCCCATGCCACAGAGCTCACACCCCACTACCTCTATTCTTCATATGGACTGTGGTGAGTCGTTCCATTGCCCATCTACATCATAGCAAGGCCCATGACCAAATCGGTTTACACGCAGAGCATCTCATCTACGGATGCACAACTCTAGCCCATAAGTAAGGCAATGTTATGGATTCAACCACATACAAGACAATCATGATTAGCCCTATAGTGGCCAAGTTATATGGGGTAGTACTAGAGATAGAGTTGAGCACTCTCGCGGAGACGAAGGGTATCGAGGCTCCAAAAGATAGGATTCAGACGAGATTATTCTACCATTGACCACATCTTCACTCTGAGATGACTGATTGACTAGGCATGAGTGACGAAGAGGAGATTATTCTACCATTGACCACATCTTCACTCTGAGATGACTAATTGACTAGGCATGAGTGAGGAAGAGGAGATTATATTCCTGCTTTGTGGACTTCCGCAAAGCCTTCAACAAAGACTAGAGTTCCCAAGGAGCGGCTCTTCAGACGTCTACTCGATATCGGGGCTCCAAAGGACATGATATGGAGGATCTATGCCTTATATGAGAGAGTATCAAGTAGAGCCAGATACCCAAGTGGCCTATCCAATTCACTTGCTAGCACCGTCGAGGTGAATCAAGGATGCCCTCTCTCACCCATCCTCTTTGGTATATACATCGACGAGATTGTGGACTTCCTACGATAGCAAGGAGGGGAGGGCATTGAGATACGAGGGTATGCTGATGATATTGTACCGGTTTCAAAGTCTGCAGAGGGTCTACAGCATCACCTACACGGCCTAGACAATTTCTGCATACATAGAGGGCTATCTGTGAACCTTGGTAAAACCAAGGTTTTGATCTTCCATACATCAGCAAAGGTGAGGAGACACAATTCTTCCGCAGCAATAGGCGAACCCATCGAGGAAGTCAGATCATATGTCTACTTGGGAGTGGCATTCATAGTAGCCTCTACGATTTTCTTCGTGTCTCAGACAGCCCGTGATCGCATCATACGAGGATACGCAGCACTAGCTTTGATGGATAGTGCCACAAGACATATTCTCAAGAACCCTGCACAAAGGGGTGGCTCTTCGACACTTTGGTTACCCCAACACTCATGTATGGAGAAGCCATATGGGGATCGCGATTAGCTGCATCATCATGGACAGCACAAGAAAGGCCGCAAATTCTCATGATTACCAGACTCATCCGAAGCGAATCTTCAATACACCATGATATCATCAAGGAAGAGCTCGTTGCACCATCAATGCTAATAGAGGCACTCTTCTAGACAATATGCCTATTGCATAGGATCCAGAGCATCGGCACAAAGTGCATTTCTTAAAAAGCCTTCCAAGCATCATCCGACATGGCCCTAGCAAGAGACACCTCATGGTATGCACAAACACAGGATTGGCTGGCCCACCATGGATTTGACATAGACAGACTAACACCAATACAACTCCCAAGTCCCCCACCTATTCGCTCTCCCACTTGGAGAGGAATAGGATCATTCATCAAGAGACATGGCATACATACATACATACAGAGGACGTGGATCAGCAAGAGGGATACATTGCCATGAAAAATGTTCCACTACCGTGAGCATTTTCTACAGATCTCAAATTAGGGCTTCATTGAGACTCCACGCTACATGTAGATATACCTACCACACCACCTTTGTGTCATCATTGGGCAACTTCGAGTTTCATCACATCAGCTTGAGATCGAGAGGGGGCGGGCTAGAGGAGTCCCTCGAAAGGAGAGATGGTGCCCAATATGCCATATAGAGATAGAGACTGAGGAGGACTTTGTTACCAGATGCCCAGCATACTCGAATCTATGGGCAAAGTTCCAGATAGAGGAGTCACTCTAGTTGTGCATGACCACTAGGACCAGCGGAGGGTGGGACACTTTCTCACGGCAACATATGAGAGACGAGAACAGATGCAACAGCTTGTGCATCAAACACGGGCGACATACACATTCACTCCCCCATGGATCCCCCTATATCTGGTGGCCATTATCTGCAGAGCGAGAGCCACGCTCCCCCCACAACCACTACATTATTCCCAGTACCCCTCATTACCAAGTACACCATCCCATGCTTGCCCCGATACGCGTACCTCTCGATAAGGTTCCTCCATCCAGTTCGGTACATTTTGAACGAACCAATTCTTCCGGTTCGAGTTAGTTAGGTGTTTTAGGTTCGACTTTCGACATTCAGTTCAATGTTTTTTCGAGGGTTGCACCTTGCCCGCTGCCATGAACTTGCCCCCATGCTCAGCTCTTAGCCTCTTAGCAAGCTTTGATTCACACACACTGGTGACTTCCCACACAACCCGTTGCAGCCTGCCACGACCTCCACGACCTCCGATGCCCGCTGTCCGTTTGCCTGTAGGCTCTTCCCGAGACTACTTCGAAGTTGAGACTCGAATTTGAACTTCGAGTTTGAGCTTTAACATTGCTTAAAGCTTTGAACTTTGAACTTTGAAGGTCCTAGGTAGAGCATCTCAGCATCGTAAAGCTTCAAGCCTCATTAGTTAGAACTTAGAACTCAATCAAGATTCAACATTCATATGTTTCTTTGAGTCCATTATACTACATAGCCATTGAGCATCAAATACCCTTTCCAAGTTATTCATTTTGATCCTTTGAGCATCAAAAAGCCATCACGCCTCGTGTCGTGTCCAATGTTTGGGATGCACACACTGTTAGCCATGCTTTGGCTAATAGTTCAAGTGCATCCGGGTCTGGTACGCGAAGATGGACATGCAAGTATTGTGGTAGGAATTTTTCCACTACCACAACGCGCCTTATTAGTTACGTATCTGGTGTAGGAGGAGGAGGTATCTCTGCATGTGAGAAGGTGCCTCCCGAAATAACAGAGGCTATTAAAAATGAGCATCGTCTTGCTCAACAAGGAAAGGAAGCACGTCGTAGTGATATGGCAGCCACATATGTTGGATGATGTGGATCCTTCTCCTAGTCAAGCATCACAGAGGGCTCGTACAGTCTCTCAACGAGATGAAGAGGATGTGTCCACATCCCCTTCTTGTCATCCTCCTACACAAAGACCTAGGCAAGGGAGCTTACATTCTTCTATGTTGTCCTCTGCTTTGCAGAAGCACCAGCAAAAAGTTGTTGAAATAGAGATTGAATGATGTATTCTTCAATGCAACTTTGCATTCAATGTAGTGAGGACAGATGCTTGGAGAAGAATGGTGAAAGCAATAGCCTAGGTAGGCCCTTGTGATGATTGGCATGCGGTGGAATATAATAGACTTCGTGGACCCATGTTAGATGAAGAGAAGGATTGCATAGAAGTACAACTAGAGCCAATTAGATTGGGATGGAAGACCTATGGTTGCTCTATTATATATGATGGATGGAGTGACGCTAGGAGATGCCACATCATCAATATATTGGTATCTAGTTGTCTTGGCACATATTTCCTACGAGCCATTGATGCTAGTCGTGCAGGAGTCCGCATCACTGGTGACTTTATGTTTGAGCACATAAAGACGGCTATCCTTGAGATTGGGGCTGCGAATGTGGTACAAGTTATCACACATAATGCCTTCAATTGCAAAAGGATGGAGGAAATGATAGAGAAAGAGTTTCCTAGTATTGTCTGGACTCCATGTGCGGCACACTGCCTTGATCTTCTTTTTGAAGACATAGGCAAATTATCTTGCTTGCACCGTTAGTAAGTGATGCAAAGAGGATTATGACTTTTATACGCAAAAATCATCACGCACTTACTATTTTCCGTTGTCATAGTTCACTGGATATGATTCGTCTTGCAGACACCCGCTTCACATATATATACATGGTTTTTCAGAGACTCAAGGCAGTCAGCGATGCTTTGCGCATATCCGCGATTGATCGTCGATGGGCTTCCATGCATACAACAAACACTGAGCTTGCACGTTATGTGCAACGTAAAGTGTTGGATGATGTCTTTTGCGCTGATATTGCAGTCATAGTCCGTGTTGAGATGCATATACATTGTTCTACGTATTGTGGACAAAGAAGGATCTACTCTCGGTCTTGTATACCACATGTACACGAAGATGCGAGAGGCTATCTTTTCATCGACGACATTGTCACTTAACAGGTATTTTTTATATGTTTCATTGAAGTTTGCACTATCTTTAGTACATTAAATTATAAATTTGAATGTTTCAATTTTATAAGAAAAAGAATATCACAGATTTGTTGGATGCACAATGGAGAACACTATCTCGTTCTATCCATGGATTTTCAGCCCTCTTGTATTCCTTTTTCAAGGGACCTACATTATGGGCGCAGACGAGTCTTCGGTTGATGAAGGATCAGTACATGGACATCTTGACACCAGATGAGCAACTCGCATTCGATAGTGAGTTTACTAGCTACATGAGCAATGTTGGTATTGCTTATGGGAGGACTACCTCGCTTCGTAAGGAGGTGACTATGCGTCCTCTTGAGTGGTGGCAACATTATGGTTATGGTCATCCTACCATTGCACCTATTGCGTTGTGTGTTCTCTCACAGGTAAAAGTATTCAATTTCTCTTTTTTTGTTAAATTTTGATGTTATATTTATTATTGATCAATGATCATACTATGTAGGATGCTTCTTCGAGTGCATGTGAGCATAATTGGAGTTCATATTCCCTTGTGCATACCAAACTACGAAATTGTTTGAGTGTCCCACAATTAGAGCGTGTTGTCTTTTGCAAGGCCAATCTACGCCTTGTACAAGACTTGAAGAAGTTGGATGGTTCAACGCAGGTAGATTAATTTATAATTTAACATCCAATTCTTGTCACTTCAAAGTTTAAAGTTGAATCTTGATTCTTGATTCTTCTCTGAGCTCTCCATTTCATGTTTCCATTGCAGGTGTCACCTACTATATTTGATGAGAGTATGGACACTCAAGAAGATATAGAAGCTCGCATTAGAGATGAGCAGGAGAACATATACCGTATGCTACATCGAGAGCTCGAGAGCATTGACACAAGAGTGACTAGGGCTCGCTCACGTGTTCTATCAGAGCAAGGAGTCACGAATTGATGTTCCATCTACGAGTTCTATGACAGGCCGTCGACGGAAGTTACGCCCACGACGCAGAGGAGCACTTATGGAAGATGATGACATCGGAGAGGCAGATGTTAGAGCATTGGATATGGTTCCTATTAGGGAGCCTGAGTATGATTAATGAAGGAAACCTTACTAGTACTGGAGACATGCCTTCATCAACTTCATCATCAGAGGATTTAGACGAGTAGTAGACCGTAGCATGTAGCCATTCATATCTATGATGATTGACCATATGACACTGATGTATCATGTCATATACTCGGATGATATGTGTCTGATTTGTTATGTATTTGGGATTCATCATTCATGGATGATACTTCATACTACATAGTTGAGTGTTCACTGTTGACATTATGCAAGGCTCCAGTTCTGACTTGTTTTTTATTATGTATTCCATTTCTCTTGAGTAATGGAAATGTTGGCACATGTTGCTTTGTTCATTTTGTGGCATCATCTTTTAAGTTTCCTTTATTCTACATTGTTTGGTTCCAACTTTCAAATTACATTGATGAATCATGATTGATGCTCGTTGAATTGTGCTCAGTGAATTGTGCTAGGTGAATTGTGATATATACGCCTATCTATCAGAGTAGTTTGAGGATCGCCATGATGCCTTACCCACCGATGCATTATATCCTACACCCACTCCAGGCACCTAGAGGGTTGTGATACCATCGAGCCTCCCCTCCCTATGCATATCATATTTGTATCTCACTCATTGAGCATATAGAGTGCATACCCATAGCACCCCACACCCTTGATGCAAGTTATTATCCACTTCTTTTATACCCGTTTTTTGTACTCACACTTTATTTTCCTTTTGGGATCACAGTGGATTGGATCATACTGATCTATATGTTTTGTCTCATAGGTCGATTTTGGCCTCTAATAGAGGTTAAAAAGTCTCTCTCTCTCTCTCTCTCTCTCTCTCTCTCTCTCTCTCTCTCTCTCTCTCTCTCTCTCTCTCTCTCTCTCTCTCTCTCTCTCTCTCTCTCTCTCTCTCTCTCTCTCTCTCTCTCTCTCTCTCTCTCTCTCTCTCTCTCTCTCTCTCTCTCTCTCTCTCTCTCTCTCTCTCTCTCTCTCTCTCTCTCTCTCTCATTCGAAGGCTCCACATTCGGATTACGAGCCTACCAAAGGGAGCATCACCGGAGGCGGACGCCACTGACATTTGCCGTCGACTTGGATACGAGAGCATGCCCTTCACAAGCGCATGGCGGGTTGGGAGGGATACATCCCGTTCGCGAGCACTCATCCTTCAGATGAGCTCCGAGGAGACACGAACTGCCTTTTTTAGACGCCGATCAGTACTACGTGGATTACCCGGCGGCACCCTTTACATGGATGAGGATCTCACGAGGATGCAGGTAGCACACCGACGTGCTTGCATGCCACAAATACTCCAAGCGCATCGAGAGGGAAGGAAGGCCTTTTACCGCGATGGTAAGGTCTTCATAGACGGACGCCCTATCAAATAGGGCCACGCGGCCTATGAGACATCACTACACCAAGAGGCACCACTCAGAGGAGCAATGTGGAACTGCAACGGGGCACTCTAGACGCGACAAGACAGACTCGAGGAGATCTTGGAGTCACATGACTTTGTTTGCATCACTGAGACCCATGAGAGCCCGGAGAGAGGCCTACCTCACATTGCAGGTTTTCATTGGGAATCGGCATTTAGGACCACGATGAGACAGAGTAAAGCACGAGGGTCGGGGGGTGTTGGCATCATATCCTAGGAAGAGTCGAGGAGGCACAATACATGTGGGTCAGCATGGAGATAGCACCAGGGAGCTTGATCTACATTGCCATATGCTACTTCCCACCAGGCGGATCCCGATACGCGGGACAGGAGCTTGGGGGACTGATCCGAGACAGAGACTCACCATACAAAGCACTTTCAGATGAGATACTACACTACAGCACCTATGTGAAGTCTTCCTTATGGGGGACTTCAATGGCCGCACCCAATCATATCAGTTCGAGGCATATGACATGGATCATCCACATCTCATGAGGGGTAGAGACCCGGATGAGACGAGCACCAGCAGAGTATCAGCAGATATGGGTCAGGACACCACCGGGTATGGAAGACTTCTGCTTGAGCTAGGAAGCCGACACCATCTCATTATATATAACGGGATGAATCGTTGGCCAGGTTCAGGTGGACTCACTTGCTTCCCTCACAAAGGGGGTGAGAGCACAATCGACTACATTTTGGGTACCATCTCTGGAGCTTCACTTATCCCCTCACTTAGTATTGGACGACGCCCACTTGGTGTTGACCATACATTTATCACATTCACACTTTCATCTCCTATCCCATTAGATCCTCCTTCACCCATTGAGCCACGCACCACGATACACGTGAGCTCTCACATGTGCACTTACACACTCGCCTACTCTCCCTTGATCCATTCTCACCTTTGGACACACTCACGTCACAGATCACCACCATCCTTCATGACTCAGCTATCCGTAGCTTTCCACATCGCACATATACACATCCTCCATGCATAGGATCCATGCCCCAAAACCGCTGGTATGATGCAGATTATCGAGAACTCAGGAAACATTTACGAATTTTAGAGCATAGAGGGGATATTACACAAAGACAGGCACAGCGTCGCATGCAGAGCCTTACCCGCCGCAAGCAGCGAGAGTGGGAGGAGAGACAGTACTGGGATATTTACCATTTGCTCATGAGTCGGGATAGTGTAGTGGCATGGCAACATCTCAGGGAGAGGAGACAACAGACACCCATTCAAGACCCGAGCATTTGGCATAGCTACGCACAAAGCCTATACGAGATCCCAGACCAGCCCCCCATTCCCAAGCCTCAGAGCTCACTCCCCACTACCTCTTACTTCTTCACATCCACCATGATGAGCCGCGCTATTTCACATATGCAGCATGGCAGAGCTCATGAACAATTCACTTTATAGGCAGAGCACCTCATATACGGACGCAGGACTCTAGCACCACTCATTGCCCACCTCTTCAACCGTGCACTCGTTGAAGGGTTCCTCGACTCATGGACTGAGCACATCATAGTGCCCATTCATAAGTCAGGTGATCTTATGGATCCAGCCACATATCGGACATATCAGATGATCATGATTGGCCCCACATTGGCCAAATTATATGGGACAGTGCTAGAGATAGAGTTGAGCACTCTCGAAGAGGACGGGTATCAGGGCTCAAGGACAGGCCGATTTTAGACGAGATTACTCTACCATTGACCACATCTTCACTTTGAGATGCCTGATCGACTAGGCAAGAGTGAGGAAGAGGAGATTATACTCTTGCTTTGTGGACTTCCACAAAGCCTTCGACACAGTTCCCAGGGAACGGCTCTTCAGATGCCTACTCGATATCGGAGTTCCAGATGAGATGATATGGGGGATCTACGCCTTATATGAGAGAGTATCTAGTAGAGTCAGATGTCCAAGAGGCTTATCCGACTCACTTGCTAGCACTATCGGGGTGAAGCAAGGGTGCCCTCTTTCACCCACCCTCTTTGGTCTATACATTGATGAGATAGTGGACTTCATACGACAGCAAGGAGGGGAGGGCATTGAGGTACGAGGGACTACTGTTCATATTCTTTTATATGCTGATGATATTGTGCTAGTTTCAAAATCTGCAGAAGGTCTAGAGCGCCACCTATGCGGCCTAGACAACTTCTGCATACATAGAGGGCTCTCCGTGAACCTTGGTAAAACCAAGATTATGATTTTTCATACATCAGCACAGGTGAGGAGACATAGTTCTTTCACCGTAGCAAGCAGACCGATTGAGGTAGTCGGATCATATGGCTATCTAGGAGTGACATTCACGGAAGCCTATGGGGTTTTCTCTATGTCTAAGGCAGCCTGAGATCGCATCACACGTGGATATGCAGCGCCTTGATGGAGAGGCAATGCCACCAGGCACATTTTCAGGAGCCCCACACAAAGGGATGGCTATTCGACACTTTGGTTACGCCAGCGCTCATGTATGGAGCAGCCATATGGGGGCCGGGGTTAGCGACATCAGCATGGACAGCATTGGAGAGGCCACAGATTCTCATGATTGCCAGACTCATCCGAAGCAAGCCTTCAGTACCACATGATATCATCGGAGAAGAGCTTGCTGCACCACCATTGCTAATAGAGGCACTGTTCGAGACAGTATGCCTATTACATAGGATACAGAGCATGGACACATAGCGCATCACTTATCGAGCTTTCCAGGCATCACGCGACATGGCACTGACAGGTGACACCTCCTCATGGTACGCACAGACACGAGATTGGCTAGCCCTGCATTGATTTGACATAGACAAACTACCACCTTTGCGGTACAACTTACAGGCCCCCACCTATTCGCTCTCCCACCACGAGCGGAACAGGGTCATTCGCCAGGAGATATGGCATACATATATACAGAGGACATGGATTAGTCCCAGGGATACGCTGCCACCGAAAATGCTCTACTTCCGTGAGCATTTTCTACAAATCTCAGATCAAGGCTTTATTGAGACTCCGTGATACATGCAGACATACTTTACCACATCACCTCAGAGTCGTCATTGGGAAGCTTCGAGTTTCATCACATCAGCTCGAGATCGAGAGGGGTCGGACCACAGGAGTACCTAGAGAGGAGAGGTGGTGCCCATTATGCCATACAGAGATAGCGAGTGAGGAGCACTTTGTTACCGGATGCCAAGCATACTCGAATCTACGAGCACAGTTCCATATAGAGGAGTCACTACAGTTGTGCATGACCATTGGAGACCAGCGGAGGTTGGGATGATTCCTCACAGCCGCGTATGAGCATCGAGAGCAATTGCTACAGCCCATGCCACCCGTTACCTATAGCTAGGATATACATATACACTCCCATCATCAGGCCCCCATGTACTATATGGCCATTATCTGCAGAGTCAGAGCCACATCTCCCCACACACCACTACATTATCCCCACTACCTCTCCGTCACCCGGTACACTATCCTGTGGTTGTTTCCATGTTCAGCCTACACAGTTTTGTGTAGCGAGTACTTTTCCATTTTTATTTCTGCACAAGGGTTACTACAGTTGTACATGGTTTTGTCTCATAGGCCAAATTTGGCCTTCAGAAGCCGTTAATCTCTCTCTCTCTCTCTCTCTCTCTCTCTCTCTCTCTCTCTCTCTCTCTCTCTCTCTCTCTCTCTCTCTCTCTCTCTCTCTCTCTCTCTCTCTCTCTCTCTCTCTCTCTCTCTCTCTCTCTCTATATATATATATATATATATATATATATATATATATATATATATATACACACAGCCTAACGTACCTTACAAACCTTACCTTGGAGGTAAGGTTCGGTTCACGTACCGAACCTTACGAACCTAACCACCTTGCACCATCCTTTTGTTGATTTCAGCCTACACATTTTTGTGTAGCGAGTAATTTTTCCCTTTCATTTCTAGACAAAGATTACCACAGTTGTACATGGTTTTGTCTCGTAGGCCAAGTTTGGCCTTTGGAAGACGTTAATATAACTCTTTTTCTTTCTTTCTCTCACGTAACAATAGTGCACTTCAATGTGCTTAGTTGAAGCATGGAACATTGGGTTCCTCACAACTTCCAATGTGGTGGCAGAAGTCTTACAAACACCAAGTCATCAATAAGGCATATGAGCCACACACCCAACAATAGCTTTGAAAGTTTCCCTCTACTCAACCTCACAACTAGAAATGGCCATAGTAGGTTGCTTCTTTCTCAACCAAGATATGCATGGCCTACCATGTATGAAGCAAAAACCACTTGTGGACACACCTCACAATAGCAAGCCCAATCTTAGTCGAAAAAAGCATGTAAATCTTGCAATATTGATCCCCACTTCAAATAAAACAACCCAAGCTGTCAAGTACCATATAAATAGCGAAAGATACACTTAACTCCTTGCTAATGTTGGGCTATGCATAAAACTACTCATATGAGAGACAACAAACTAAATATCAAGTCGAGTGATCCATACATAGATGAAGCATCCTACATCTTGTTGATAGAGACCAACATCAAATAATCTCCAACATCATTAAGGCTCAATCATAAACCTGTTTCCATGGAAATGGTAATAGGTTTACAATCTTCAAAGCTAAAACATTACAATAAAGTGTTGACTTATTTAGTTGGACACAAACCACCATCGACTTGCATAAACTAAATGCCCAACTAGTGATGCATATGTTCCAAATCCAACATTTCACAAGAGGCATGTAAATGAGCCTTAAAAACTAAAATATGTGTCTCATTTAGACGAGCTCCCAACATCTTATGAACAACAAAGATAAGAGCATCATATGTACACTTTACATACAAGGTGCTTTCAATTGGACTATTCTGAAATCCGTGTGCTAATAAGTAGGCATATATCTCCTCGTACCAAGCATGTGGTGCTTGCTTTAATCATACAATGCCTTATTTAACCTACACATTGTTTTCATGCTCTTTTTGCACAAAACCACGGAGCTAAAATACATACACTTCTTCATGCAAATCACCATTTAGAAATGCAATTTTAATGTCCAATTGATGTACATTCCAACCATTGTGAGATGCAAGTGCACAAATGCTACAAACGGTTGTCACAGGACATGTAGAGGCAAAGGTATCATCGAAATTAATGCTCTTTTCTTGAGCATGAGAAAGATGCACTTCACTGCCCAAGATACACTTCACTGCCCACCAATGCACAAAGGCAATAGTATCATACACTTCACTTCCCACCAGTGCACAAAGGCAGTAGTATCATACACATCTTTTGAGCATCAACAGATTATACGAACGATAATAATTGATTCAAAACCATACCCAACAAAAATACATTTCACAATTTTATCATCCAAATTCGTGTGTTTTGCACAAAAAGATGAAATCGCCCGCACAGTCGTTGTGATAAAGCATTTGGAGGCGAAAACGAGCTCAAATCAAAGTTCTAACCGTGCAGAATCCTTTAAAAGTACTAAGGACCTCGAGTATGCCCACCAAATTTCTTGTGCTTATAAGACAATGCCAAAAGGGCTGTTGGCAATACCTCGTAGAAAGGTATGACCTTCTCTGATACCAATTGTTGGAGTTCATGGACTAGGAAAGCACATAAACAGCACGAGGAAGAAGAAGAAGCTTGAAGCTCAACATTAAGTGTATAACTAAGCGAATGTACAAGAGATAAGTAGCCCGTTAGGGTTATAGGAATATATGCAAGCCGAGCGAAAAAGCCTCCTAAAGGGAGGAAAAAATGCAAAGTGTGTTCATACCACATCACTACCAAAGTATACTACCATTATCTTCTTCAAAAGGGACAATAAATGTGGTGTTTGATGTGTTGTGCTGGTCATTGTTCAAGAAAAAAAGTTGAAGGAAAACTATGTAACAAGATTCTTTTTTAAGCGAGGAAAGTTGTTTTGTCTTTCTATGTTGCAACTTCCAAATGCAATGTAGATGACTAAAAGGCACAAAGAGCGTAGTTGAAGCTTGAAGAAGGCAATGCACAAAAAACAAAGCTTCCACACGAAAAAACTACTTCTTAGCAAAAAACTTGCTTTGATAAAGTGGTGTAAACAAATTCCTTCAAGACACAAACATCAGTTAGATTTGATGCAGAAGAAAGTGCAGCACTTCAGCATATAAAAAGTTTAAGAAGATCAGTCACGAGTCACACGAACAAAATCTCTTAAACCAGATTCAAACAAGCTCAAACTTATCTCAATTCTATGCAGCCCTAAAGCAGACATAACAGAAGCAAGATCATCAAGGAAGCATGGCACGAATGAAAAAAATGGCTGCAATAAAAGCAAGTTGTAGACACAAGACACTTTTTGTGCAAACATTGGTAAGATCACACTTCTCTAGATGATGGAACCTGACAAGAGCTAATTAGTTGGTAACAATAATTGCTTGATAACAACATAGTGAGGGTAAACCAACAAGAACCTAGAGTTCCCATAAAATTAGTTAGTTTCAAAAAATCATAGCATCTTTGTGAAAGCTCATGGGCCAGTTTATCTAACCATGTTAAATCTAATGGCATCCTCATATTCAGAAGATAAACATGAAAAACCCTTTATCTAAAGCCAATTTGTTCTTGGGGTGGGGGGGAATCTGTGCAAAAATCGTGTTTAAGTCTTCCTCTGATCTATATTGCTCAAATAGTCATTCCCAACTACAAAAGGCTAGCTAATGAAAAGATATAATGTGGCAAAGACCCTTTTGTCGGATTTAAATCCTGAGTTGTATTTGATTCTGACCCTTTGCTCAGAGAAATGTGACCCTTCTCTTTTACCCAAGTGAGTTGTAAATCGTGACACACATGTAACATTATATATATGCACATAAAACATTATTAGTGCACAATGAGCAGCATAATGACATTGAGAAGAAAACACTTTAAAATTCATGCCCAAATCTGCAAGAAGACATCAACTTTCGTTGAACTGCTTACAAATATCTGGCCAGAGTTCAAAAATTTTGCTTTGTAGAACTGACGAAAAAAATGATTTTGCTTTGGAGCCAAACATAAAAAACAGTTTTGAGTTTACATTTACACAACAATATTCAGACCTTTGAGAAGTTACGATCATGATCATATCTCTTGTCCTTTTGTTAGTAAGCAGACCTATAGCTTTCAGAACAGCAGCACTCATCTGCTTGAATGAGTCAATTCCATATTGCTGTAAATCTTGTGGTGCAATTGCTTGAACTTGGTTTTGCAAAGAGGATGTCTCCTCCCTTTTACTCTCCTCTGACCTAAGAAATAAAAACGCCTTGAGCTGCATGAGAAAAAGGAAAGATCAGAATAGCCTTAACCTGACAGCTCTTAAGACTTACTTTTCGTGATTGTGAAACAAAATGAATACATGCTTCACCTATAATGAATGATTACCGGCAGTGACAAATTATTGTTTGAAAGCTGATTTTACATGTACCTTGGAAAATGCATTACTTGTCATGTGACATCACACAAATGCCAGCCATTCCTTTTGCTCCTTGAAGAAAATTTTCACGCATGTATACCATAAGAGTGTATACGGTATAAGTATGCATGTACTATATGTGTGTGTGCGTGCATGTGTGTGGGTGGGCACACATGCACATGCATGTGCACGTGTACATGTGTGAAAGTGTGTGTTATGTATGCATGTATGCATGTATGCATGTATGCATGTATGCATGTATGCATGTATGCATGCACGCATGTATGCACGCATGTACGCACGCATGTATGCATTTGTATGCATGTATGTATGTATGCATGTATGTGTGTGTGTATGCATGTATGTGTGTGTGTATGTATGCATGTATGTGTGTGTGTATGTATGTATGTATGTATGTATGTATGTATGTATGTATGTATGTATGTATGTATGTATGTATGTATGTATGTATGTATGTATGTATGCATGTATGTATGCATGCATGCATGTATGTATGTATGTATGTATGTGTATGTATGTGTATGTACGTACGTACGTACGTACGTATGTATGTGTGGCAGATGAGTAACACCTAGCTGTTCTCACCTATCTTTTGTAGAGATCTTGTCAGTACCTTTCTTTAACTTGTAGTTATGGTGGAGCATGCAGAGCAAGCAAAGCAAAAAGCTGGCCGGTCTAAGGAAATTGCTGTGCAGAAGGGAGAAGAAACAAAACAATATGGTAAACAATATAGTCAGGTGAGGATCAAGGAAGCCAAGTAGAAGACTCATGGGTTGGCTCAAACCACAAAGGCATCAGAGGCTGCCAAGCAAGTTAGCAACATAGAAGAAGTTTGAGCAGTTGGAAAACAGTGCTGTGGAAACACTTTCTCATGCCAGTAATGTTGTTAAGGAGAAGACGACAATGACCTAATTAAGGTGGCTAGGGTCGCACTCTGCAAAATGATTCCCTAGGATATGCCCTGTATCATCTTTGTTTTTCTTAATTAATCATAAGAAGTGTAGTTGACAGTGAGAGCACTGGCAGTAAAAGGAATTCCCTAGCCTTGGGGCAGCAAATGTCTCAAAGCGATGCCATAGCGATTTCTGTGGCAGATTGGAATGAGTTCAAAATTGAAACAATGCAGTTTACGATCTAAAAAGCAAGAAAAGTGTATGTATGTATGTACATATGTATACGTGTATTTGTGTGGATGTGTGCATGCATGCGTGCAAGAGAAAGAGAGAGAGAGAGAGAGAGAGAGAGAGAGAGAGAGAGAAAGAAAGAAAGTGTGTGTGTGTGTGTGTGTGTGTGTGTGTGTGTGTGTGCGCGCGCGCATGCACGCATGTGTGTGTGAAGATTATTCAGCAAGTAAGGTTTACTGCTTTTAAGGTTTGAATATCGAACCTTACTCCCGAAGTAAGTTGTGTGAGGTGCATCCAATTTGAAATCAACAAATCAGTAATGACAATCATCCTACATATCCATGTGCCTTAAAGTTAAATTATACGAGTTTAACTCAACATACATGAATCATGGACAAATTACGACAAATCATAAACTCAAGAGTCAACATTTGCTCATGATACATATTACATACACAATATGATACAACTTAATATTGCACATAAGAATTCAAAATTGCAACATCGGCCAAGGTGTAGGAATCAAGATGCGAAAGATCACAAAGAGAGCTTTACAAAGTTTCCCTCAATGTTTCAATAGCCCCAAGAGAGAGGGAGCGGGTTGAGGAGAGAGAAAGAGGTAGCGAGAAGGAAGTGCAAACTTCCAATGAAGAAGGAGATGGGAATCTCAAAGTTTGTGTAATGTGAAGTCCCTTATAAAGTGAGTTTGAAAGGGATATTTTATTTTAAGTGAATCTTAGGTCACTTGGATATGTACACATGTCTAGTGACCAATGTGAAAGAATGCATTCCCCATTTGTGGGCTAGTAAATACAAGAAAAATATATCTATGTAGGTTAGGATGGAAGCTATCGTCAAGGAAGTAATGAATATATGCGAGGAGGCTTATTGGCACCATTATCCCCAACAACCTCCCATTTTAATGGCCAAGGGGGATCCTTAAAATTGTGCAACTCCCATCATCAGTGGGCATAGCTGTTGTGCTTAAGGTAGGCACATAGTGAGAGCACCTCTTGGATTTTGTGATGTATCGAGAGCGATAAGGCCATCCTCTAGCACTTCTTTGATGACATGATACGGTACATCAATATGCTTTGTGTGTGCATAGAACAAAACATTCTTGGCCAAACATATAGCACTCTCGCTGTCACAACCAAGAATAGGTGCCTTTCCAAGCAAACCAAATCCAATGCATAGTTGTGCTCACCATTATGGCTTTTCGAAGCCATTGTGGACAAGATGTATTCAATCTTTGTAGTAGATAGTGCAAGTATTGCAGCCTACAACACCATGATATAGCAATGCTTGCAAGTATATATATATATATATATATATATATATATATATATATATATATATATATATATATATATATATATATATATATATATATATACAGCCACTTGTGGATAAACGTGCATATACACTACATGCCTCCCAAATGTACTAAGTTTCCATGGGAAATAAATAAGTGAAACAACCATAAAGTGGCACAACACAATGCTTGAGCTATTCATCTCGGTTTAAAGATATTTCCAAAATAATCTCATGCAACTTTTGACCCGAATAGTAGATTTGTTCTACTACATTGTGTTTAAAACAATTATCCAATTGTTGTGCAATCTCAATTACTAGTTGTGGCTTTCTTGGAAAATAGAGCTCAACTACCCTGTAGCGGATAGCTCATACTTATGGAGCAACTTTTTCAAGATCAATAGACTCGATGGTTCTTGTTTGAGCCCCTCTTTTAAAATTTCCCACATTGATGAAACCAAAGTTTGGCAATCATCAAACAGGTTTGCTTTACCACTTAAGCTATAGCATCAACATCACTCATCAACATCTCTTAGTGGAGAGGAGGATCTCCATTTTGAAGGTCATGGGCTTGGATATTGTTACAATGCATAATATGTTCCATGATTCAAGAGAAGAAAGATGAAATAGAATAACAAGTATAAAAGAGCTGAAATAAAAGATGATAGGTAACTATAGAAGATAGATAGATAGATAGATAGATAGATAGATAGATAGATAGATATATAGATATATATATATATATATATATATATATATATATATATATATATATATATATATATATAGAGAGAGAGAGAGAGAGAGAGAAAGAAAGAGAGAATTTATTATACACACACACACACATACATACATACATACATACACACACACACACACACACACACACACACACACACACACACACACACACACACATACATACATACATACATACATACATACATACATACATACATACATACATACATACATACATACATACATACATACATACATACATACATACATACATACAGTTACTCCTCAATATTGATACAAATGTCAAAATTCAAATAAGCGACATACCATGTGCAGAAGAATTTTAATGTATTCCTAAGGTCCGATCCAAGTGCTCGGAAACCCCCCCCCCCCCCAAAGTGGTTTTAAGTAGACATTAAAGAATTAAAAGGCAAAGGTATGTGCAAAGGTATAGAAAGCGGCGTACGCAGAAACAAAATAGGAATTTGTTGGCTAGACGATCTTGGGACATCAAGGGCCCCAAGACACTCTGGCAGTTACTCTTGCAGTTAGGAGCGTACGTGAATTGAGACAAAAAGAAATCAAGGCAACGACTATTCTTGGACTAAGCAAGGTGGGCATAGTCTAAGTGAGGCAAGAGAGAGAAGTGCAAGAGACACACAGTGTGCGACGCAGAGAAGAGAAGTGCAAAGTGTGCATGAAGAGTGACTAAGGAAGTGTGCAGAGGGCGCTAAGCTATTCACCCCAAGGATCCCAAGGTCTCATTGAAGTTGTGCGCGTGCCGACAGAAGGTGTCAATCCCTCCCCCTATTTGGAAGCTTGGTGCAAGGTGTGCACTATGCACAAGTGCAGGCTTGGAGAAGGTGGAGGTCTGGTGCAGAGAAGGCAAGAAGCAACAAGAACCTTGGGTATTTGGTATTTTGTGATTGAGCACTCTATGAGATTTTGCACAAAAGTATTGGATTGTATTGTGCATCATCATTGTATTTGTCTTCTTATAATCAATCGACAGAGGCTTCCAGTGTGTATCTTTCTTCTTGTCTTTTCCTTTTCTCCTACAAACACTCAAATCCGTTCTTGTCCAAGAATCCCCCCAACAAAATTTGTCCCCAAATGCCACTATAGACTTTTGTCTAGAAAGATTTGCCTACAATGCCAGATTTTCCATTCACATGATATCTATCCTTAATTCTTTCATCTTTTTCTTTCTTTTACGTAGTCCGTCTTCTTCCATCCCATGATCCGACATTAGAATTGCAGATCCTCTTTATTGCTTTCTCAATAGCCGTCCATACCCTTACACTGCCCTCGTCTATGGATCATTAAACTTACGGTCACGTCGCCTTCGTGAAGCCCTGACTCGTGGCTCTAAGTCATTCTCTATTTACTCCGCTCCATTCTTAGCTTGGCTATATCATTTACCAACCCAAACGTCAGTCACCCTTCCTTCAACCAACCCTTCCGTAACCCTCCCTTCTGACACACTAGCTTTCCTTCCGTCGCATGACCTTCAACCACGGAACGTTCGAGCACATACTAGCGATACCTGCCATCCCTCGACTTCCGCCCTTCCTCGCTCGCCTCACATCTCGATTGACTCAACCTCCGCATCCACGCCCATCTCAAACCCAAATCATCTTCCTTCACTTTCAAAGTCCACTTCGATTCCTCGTCATGAAAACCCTGCAATGCATCCACATGCATTCCTCCCTAATATCCGCACTCCTATGGAAAATCTGAAATCTCCTTTCCATGTCATACCTCCTCAAGAAGTCTCCTCCCAGCCGCTCCCAACACCTGCACATCCAACAAGTCCTTCCGATCGGACTCCAATTCCCCTTTCGGCCCAAACTCCCGCTACTATTGCACACAACCCCTCTCTTCCGTATGCTTCTGCGGCTGATATTCCCTTTCAGCTTGTTCCAACAGCTGATATACATAATACACCCTCGTTTTTAAATTTAATCAGCGATGCGGGTGCCATAGGTATAGGCAGTGCTAATGCATCTAGGGTATCTTTGGATTCTGTGTCAGCCGCAGCATCAATTAATCAACAATATATCGCCACCATAGATAACATCAATAGGCTGGCCACCTCTCAATGGCAATCTCTCCAAGATTCAGTGCGCTTGCTCAAAGCAGAAAGAGATAAATATCGTGATATTGCTGATTCAGCCACTAAAACCTTATCAAATCTTCAAAATCGCTACTCCATGGGTCTATGCGATAGCGTTACCTGCCGTCGTATTAAGCGAGAACGGAATCAACTTCGACAATTCATGAGTTCCCTCCAAATCATGCTTGACCAAGCTTCCATTCCCACTCCTTCCTCTCCGCCACCCTCCGATGTTGGCCACAATCCTACCCTTCCAAAAAATCCTTAATAAAGCATTCTCATGCATTAATACTTCATTCCATAATCCTGCAACACAAATTTCATGCATTCTGCTTTCTATTTCACTCGCCGTAATAAAGTAATTGAATACTCTCTTTTTTCTAAATCTCCTCTGATCTCGTTCATCTTGTTGTTTCATTCATTTCGTGTTGGTAATGTGGTCTCTCCGGGACGAAGAGATCCCTCGGTGATGGGCATCTGTTACTCCTCACTATTGATACAAATGTCAAAATTCAAATAAGCGACATACCATGTGGAGAAGAATTGCAATGTATTCCTAAGGTCCGATCCAACTGCTGGGAAGGTTCAAGTGAACCCCCCCTAAGTGGTTTTAAGTAGACATTAAAGAATTAAAAGGCAAAGGAATAGGAAGCGGCGTACGCAGAAACAAAAGTGTATGGTCCAATCCAATCACTACAAGACAAAATAGGAATTCGTTGGTTGGACGATCTTGGGACATCAAGGGCCCCAAGACTCTCTAGCAGTTACTCTTGCAGTTAAGGGAGTACGTGAATTGAGACGAAAAGAAATCAAGGCAACGACTATTCTTGGACTAAGCAAGGTGGGCATAGTCTAAGTGAGGCAAGAGACAGAAGTGCAAGAGACACACAGTGTGCGACGCAGAGAAGAGAAGTGCAAAGTGTGCATGAAGAGTGACTAAGGAGGGCGCTAAGCTATTCACCCCAAGGATCCCAACGTCTCATTGAAGTTGTGCGCGTGCCGACAGAAGGTGTCCATCCCTCCCCCTATTTGGAAGCTTGGTGCAAGGTGTGCACAAGTGCAGGCTCGGAGAAGGTGGAGGTCTTGTGAAGAGAAGGCCAGCAACAACAAGACCCTTGGGTATTTGGTATTTTGTGATTGAGCATTCTATGGGATTTTGCACAGAAGTATTGGATTGTATTGTGCATCACCATTGTATTTGTCTTCTTATAATCAATCGACAGAGGCTTCCAGTGTGTATCTTTCTTCTTGTCTTTCCCTTTTCTCCTACAATCACTCAAATCCCTTCTTGTCCAAGAATCCCCCCAACACATATATACATACATACATACATACACACACGCATATATATATATATATATATATAT
Source organism: Ceratopteris richardii (assembly GCA_020310875.1). Lineage (NCBI taxonomy): Eukaryota > Viridiplantae > Streptophyta > Polypodiopsida > Polypodiales > Pteridaceae > Ceratopteris > Ceratopteris richardii. Next base: position 201,348,380 of record CM035412.1, read on the forward strand.
AATTTTTTATTTTATTTTTTTTAACTAATTAGAGTCAAAAATTATGAAGCCAGTGAGCTCTCAACAAGTATGGATAAGAAAAACAAGGAGGGGAAGGAAATAAAAACAGCTGAAAAACATATATGAGTCCTTAAAACACTGACATGCTGCAAAGTAAGTCCATTCACAAACCCCAAAATAGTGACACAGACCGAAAAGAAAGGGGCAGATGAAGTGATTAAAAGTAGATATTCAAGCCTTAGGAACTCATGTCCAAAAATATATGAAACCTATTTATATGCACGAGCTGAAAAGCAGTGAACTGTATGAGTAACTTAGCTGAAGATGACGAAATACATTCAAGTGACGAGCTAGAGGTAGGGTCATCAAGGGCAGGCGATGGGGGAAGAGGATCCTTCCTCTCTAAGTACCCACTCTCCTACAAAATTTGTCTGAGCTCCATCGTATATTACCCATATGTATATACATACGTACATTCATATATAAATGCATGCATACATACATACATACATACATACATACATACATACATACATACATAATACATGCATACATACATACATACATACATAATACATGCATGCATACATACATACATACATAATACATGCATGCATATATACATATGTGCATATATACATACATATATATAAGCATATGTACATACATACATATGAGCATAGGTGCATACATGCATACATACATACATACATACATACATACATACATACATACATACATATATACACACACACACACATATATATATATATATATATATATATATATATATATACACACACACACACACACACACACATATATATATATATATATATATATATATATATATATATATATATATATATATATATATACATACATATATATGCGCATATGTGCATACATACATACAGACATACATACATACGTACATACGTGCATACATTCATACATGCATGCATACATACATACATACATACATACATACATACATACATACATACATACATACATATATGCATGCATACATATGTGCATACATACATAAATATGTGCATGCATACATACGTGCATGTATGTATGCATGCATTTAAACATATCTATACGTGCATACATGCATAACACACAACTCCATGAGTGGATGCATGCATGAACAAATCTTTTCTGAACCTTTGCTGTCAAATCTTCTGACAGTGTTCCCGCACTTCAGTTTACATAAGATGGCTTTAATGTTTGTCATAATTATAATCAATCTCTCCTTTCAAGAAAATCCTGGTCCATACTTGCAAATACACTATCTCATCAACTTTGGCAGGCTTTTTAAACGGTCAGACCTCTCAACTGTGGAGCCTCAAAGAAATCTCTTGGACTCCGAAAATTCCAGTTATTCACATCACACCTGTAACCCACCTCAAAGGTTACTACTACTTATCTATACATGTATCACGGATGGGAGATTTTCATGATGAACATGTATTCAAGTGGCCTGTATCCTTTCCCTTTCTAACATCAGTTTTCTGTTGTTTCCTAGCCTTATGGACAGAAGTATGTCTATCCACTGGATACAGATCTAGAAGAAATTGGCACTCTTAGTTGACAATAGAGTTTCATAGAAAATTTATGTACCTCCAACAAATCGTTAAGCAGATTATTCCGAAATTCAGCATCCATAAATTTACTCGAAATATTTGGCAACCTGTGATCTGCTTCATGTACATGATCTCCAGATTCTATCGGTTGAGAAATATTTTCGAAGTCAGTATCTTCAATGCTTATATCCCATTGGATCTCTCCAGGTCCTGTTTCAAATTGTTCAATATTACTCAAATCCCATTGAATATCAGATGCCATATTAACAGTTGAATCAGGAACATCTCCAGTGTCCCAATCAATGCTTTCTTGCAATATTCCTGATGAGACGTCATTCTTTCCAAAATCACATGAATGAGCACTCGTCCCAAAAGATTGATCCACTTTCTCCTTGGCCTCAAAACTTGTTCCTTGTGAAACTTCTTCAGGATCTAAAACCATCCCAGTATCCCAATGTACATCTGTGTTACCAACATTTCTAGGAACAGCATATTGTGATGCGTTTGTATTTGCATCTACTGTCCATTGATCCGTACCATTTGAATCAGTTTCAACATCTATTATTTCATACTTCAAATGCTCAGTTTGAAGCCTTTGCAATGTTTGCACAACTGCGTCATGTTTACCCTGTTTCAAAGTCAGAAAAAAAGATGACACATAACATCCTTTCAATAAAAACCATTGGCAAAGAGATCCACATTGATCACTTACACTTTCCTTCCATGCATATGAAACAAAGGCCTCATAACACTTCACTGTCTGGTGCATGAGATCATCACAAAGAACTTCTTCAACTTCTGTAAATATATGAGGCAAGTTTGAGGTTGTTGCAATAAGCTCTGCCTTAATGTTGATTCCCTTTGACAACATGAGGTCCAAAAATTCAACTAACCACAATTGGAAACACAATTCCACGACATAAATGCAAAAAACATGCAACTCACATTTATTCCCAACTCCTGACAAGACTGCTGGTATTTCAGTGCTGCAGCAGAAGCACTACGTTTATATTCACTTTCTTTCCGTTCAATGTCTGCCAGCTGCTGTTGAAACTTCGTTATCTGCTTTTTGAAATATGGTCTGCAGAAAAGGCATGCATATCCTTGTTGAGACATAAACGTCATGATTACCCTGAAATTTCATCATGCTAATACAAAAACTTAGAACTGAGTGGTACACACATCTCGTAAGTCACAATTTGAGTCATAACTTGGGCACTTGCACCAAGAAAGACATTGTCTTTTTCATATGCCCGAACTATTGAGTCCCAATCACCCTGCAAAGCACAACCCATCAATAATTAGCTGTAGTTCTGTGCACATAACATCAGGGGAAAATGCACAACAAAGAAGAAAAAGGCTACCGCAATGCCTGAAAGCCTGCCAAACAATGTCCTGGTTTCAGGTTGAGTGGTAGTCAGAACACCCAAAATATGCTTTGCTTCAAGATATCCAATATCTGGCAAAATCTAAATATTTAGACTGCCATAGATTCATAGACAAAATGAGATATCTTGGGATCATCGTACAAATTTTTAAAGACATGAGAAAAAAGCCAACCTTCTGCAGAGAAACCGGCGAATGAAGGATGCAAATCCTTGGGAAGTCGAGGAAGGGCAGCCTGAATCTTGGAACGAATGGCGAGGAGGCGCTTACGCCAATCGACAGGGATACGCTTGCGATCAGCAAGCCAATCTGAGAGTTTCGAGAAGCTAATGTCGATAGGCAGCTCCTGCTCCTCCATGTATATCGCTCACGGAAGCAGCTTTCGTCCGAATTATGAGTCCTCGTCAGTCGTCACCACGGCTACATGTAGAATTATTCATGCATATCTGGCATGCCTTCCTTTTTTCGTTTCAATGAATATATTTCATACTAGACGATTTTTTTTCTGCATTTCGCGTTCATGTTTCTTTTTTTCAAGTTCAATCCACGTTTACATATATTCACGAAACTAAGTGCGACGTAACGTGACCTCTCTCAATCAAAAAACGAAATTGCTAACAACCTAGAAGCCAAGACCTATCAATAGTTTCGTCAAAGTACGATACTCTTATATAATAGAATCACTTTTTTAGACATTCTAATTAAGTTTGTGAACGAAAAATGAAATATTTATGTGTTTTCTATTGGTGCAACTCAAAATGTTTAGCATGAAAGCACAAACCATGCAAATACTCTCTCAACATAGAGCTCTTGTTCATTTCTCTTTTATGAATTGATTGGCTTAAGTTATTAGAGAGAAAAGAAGAAAAGAACGAATAAAACAGTTATAGAGTGATAAGCTTCAAAAGAAAAAAGTTAAACCATCAATGTATGATGGCACCTCCAATTCTACGTGGAGACCAATCTACCAACATCCTTCACATACACAATAGGAATTGTAGTAAATGTGAAAAAAATTATGAGCAAAAAGTTCTCTAGAAAAATCTTCTTCATGGCTACTTGATGGGATGGCTAACCAATTATCTTCAATGGAAAGAAAGCGATCAAATATATACCTGTAAAAATTGCATCGAAATAAAAACAAAAATGCATTTTTATTTATGGCCCTAAATATTTATGATTCATGAAATGGAAGGTGTCATTTCTAAAGGGTTTTCTATTAAAAAAACGTACATGCATGCGTACATAGTACATATGTACATATAAGCATACATTCATATATACATATAAGCATACATTCATATATACATGTTCTAGATAAAGACCCAAGAAGCCTCCCTTATACACCTATACCCATCCAATTGGTAGCTCTCAACAAGAGCTACACATACATGTATTTTTCATCCACATTGTGGGCATGTATAGGCATTCTTTTATTTTGGTCAATAGACATTTACGAACATGTCCAATGATCTAAATTCACTTATAATAACGTTGTACCTCAAAACTCATAACATTGTGACGTTATACATGTTTAAGAAGCTCTCATCATCCTCCATCGAATCTCTCTCTCTCTCTCTCTCTCTCTCTCTCTCTCTCTCTCTCTATATATATATATATATATATATATATATATATATATATATATATATATATATATATATATATATATATATATATGTGTGTGTGTGTGTGTGTGTGAAGCACCTATCCATTCCATTGACATATTGAGAATGTAAGCATAGATTTATGAAGCTCTCTACTTGCTCTTCAAATTGGCACTATGACCTTAGTGCGTTGCTCACTATAGAAGTGCTACATGTGTGTTTTAAGCTTCATTGTAGCTGAAATTTCATATTGTGTCCATTTTTACAAAGAAGTACTCTCACTACAACTGTGAGATTATGATTTGAGATTGTAGACACTATAATCTGCTAGAAAATTAATTACAACAAGTTTTTTTCCTCTTTTTGGAGAAATTTAAGGATTTACAATTGTTAAAAGTTGGGGCTTTTGTAGTTGAAAGGTCCCAAGTGCATATATTCTTATTGTATGTATGCATTTTTTTTTATTTTTATTTTTTTTTTTGGGGGGGGGGGGGGAAGTGTTGTGATTTGGACAAAAATTGTTGTTTTCATAAAAACTCAAAGCTGAGCTTATTACCTGGACATTTGAGTTATTGTTACGTGGACTTCCAAGCAAGACTTGTGAATGATGTGTGTGCCACTCTCTTCCCATTGAAATATCCTCTTGCATCCAAAATAGTAATGATCTAGAATGGTCTAGTGCCTCCATGTGGCCATCATTCAACACTCATCACCGTTACCATTGAATATATCCCCGAGCTTGGGAGCTTGGCTATGGATGGTCCTTGTCCCACACACACATGAAGTGGTCTCTGTAGACCAATGTCTGACACTCTCTCCCCCTTCTAAAGATCGTTGTCCTCAATGATCAATGAGGGAAAGTACTTGCGAACTAGAGCTTCTGATTCCCAAGTAGAGTCAATAAGTTGTAATCCTCTCCAAGCTACTATATACTCCTGGATGACATAGTTTCTCAATCACTTCTATCCCCGATTTAGTATCCTATCTGGAGAATGATTTGTGCTATCAATTTCTTACAAAGAAACAATACCCTCTATTAGATTATCCTCCCTGGAAATATACTTTCTAAGTTTATTGACATGAAACATTGGATGGACTCTGCAATCTGGAGGAAGCTCTAATCGGTATGCAACATCGCTAGGCTTCTTGACTATCTTGCAAGGCCCACAAAAACTTGGTGAAATCTTACTACACTTCCCTATGGAGCTGGTACCTAAAGAAAAACTCTATCTCCTTCCTCAAAGACTCTAGGAGATCTCTTCATGTCATCATACTCTTTTGCAATATCAGTTGCTTGTTGCATCTTGGCTTTAGCTATTTCTAGATTTGCTTGAAGGTTCGGTAAGAACTCCGAAGCACTAGGGCATTTCTTTGGCATTCCTATGGTATTTGGGAGCAGTGGGATTCATGACATATTTCATCTCAAAAGGAGACATTCCATTCACTTTATCAGGTCTATTGTTATAAGCAAACTCTACTAGTGGCAAATAACTATCCCAATCTGTCTGCCTCTCAGACACATATGCCCTCATCATGTCCTCTAGAATCTGGTTGACCCTCTTGGTCTAACCATCTGTCTGTGGATGATCGCAACTACTCAATTTCAATGGCACTTTCAGTTTGTATGTTATCAGGATCTTACTCACGCGCACATATAGGTTATGAATGGTAAAAACACATAGAAAAATAGACACGCCAAGAGACGAGACAGAATGCAGTATTGGGTGCAATCTCTCCCCGTGCACTCTATTTCGATAGTCCACAGAGTGCATGTATTTATAGAAATTTTGTATTATGTCAAAATAGTGGTTACATGAGAGCAGCTTCAAAAAGCACGCATGAAAGTAAAAGTTGGTAACTTTTATAGAAAGCCTTTGCTTTTAATATCAAAAATTGCGGTCTAGAACGACCCTTATTCTAACCACTACTTTACTAACTATTTCTAAAAATAGTGCCCTCTGCGCGGGTTTATTTACAAACTATAAGTTATATTTCAGATTATTGATGTCCACCCTTTCATGCCTTTCATGCCCCCATGAACCTTCTATATCAAAACCACCAAAACACATTAATACATGAATAAATTAACACTCCAACAATGCCTTGTTCAACACATTACATGATTCATAACATGCCCCTCAGTTGAAAAAGCAACTCACCTTAGTTGATAAAATAAAAATAAACATGGATGGCCAGTCACATGTTCCATCACTAAACAAAAATAAGCATGTTCCATGTAAAACACATGCATGGAAATGTTCATGGAAGAGTTACATTAATGTGTTTGTGTATGATATGCAAAAATTAAGTGGTCATAATGGGGTGTTAATTGTGTTTTATGTATCCATTGGCATTCTTCAATAGAGTGATTTTTCTACTTAACTAAATATCAATGATATTGAGTACCTCTGCATGTAGTAGTAACATAATGATCAATTATTTTCTTTGGAGCTAAGATTTCATATTGTTCTTCAATTAAAGGAGGGTCACCAAGAAGTGGAGTGAGTGGTAAAGTTCCTTTAAATGGTTTAAGTAAATCAATATGAAAAGAGTTATGTATATTCCAATCAGATGGTATATCTAATCTAAACTCCGTGGGTGGAGTAGCTACTGAGATCAACGCTGTTAACTATGTATCTCCTCGAAGTTGGTTATCAACTTCTCACTTTGTTCTAGGATTCTTCTTTTTTGTCGGTCACCTTTGGCACGCGGGTAGGGCTCGTGCAGCCGCAGCTGGATTTGAAAAAGGAATTGACCGTGACACTGAACTTGTTCTTTCTATGACACCCCATATTTTGTATAATGCAAAATGGTCCATAATAGCATGGTGCAAGTTTAATTTTAGGATGCTGCAAAATATTTTTGAGATGCCTTTTAATGATACGCAACCATACAAGATCATTTTCCTTGAATTCCTTGGATGATTGTTTTGTATTGATATTACATGTATATCGCTTCTGACTTTTCCTAATGTGCTCATGAACATTAAGATGGTTCATGCATTTCTTTGATGACAAAATCTTTGAAAGCTTGGGTTATACACAATCTATGTTGAAAATATAGTAAAACATGATGAAATGTATAATGTGCATCAGATAAAGATGCACCATTGTTGAAGTCATGCCATGCATGTGAAAAATACAAATCAGATGCATAAGTGGAAATCATTTCTTGAAAAGAATGAATTTGGATGGTAGAAATATTATGTGAAACGACAGAATGGGAAGGAAACGGCTAAGAGCATCATCTACAATATTAGCTTTACCAGGTTGATATTGGATCATGGGTTGGAAATTTCAAATGAATGAAGCCCATTTAAGATGTCGATCAGAGATTAAGGGCTGATTTAATAAATGCTTAATAGCTTGTTGATCGATTTTGATTAAGAACCCAGAGCCATAAGATAGTGTTTCCAAATTCGCAAAGCATGCACAACTGCTAACAATTCTTTATAATATGTATTATAATTCTTTTATGAGGGATTAAGCTTCCTACTCTCAAATGCAATGGCATGATCATGTTGTATTAAAACAACACCTATTACTGAACCACTAGCATTAGTAACGACATGAAAGGGTTGTGAAAAATCAAGTAATTGTAACATAGGTGCATGTGAAAGTGCATGTTTGAGTCTTTCAAAGGATTGTTGTTGGGTAAGTGTAATAAAGTAAGTCTACGATCCAAGGGTCCAACCGATTCAGACGGATCTGAAATCGGACACCGTTTGGTCATCCATGTGTATGACCAAAGATCTTGAGTTTAGACTTACTAGGAGGTCTTGTGCTCTTGTGAACAAGTGATCCACTTAGCTTAGTGGTTAAGTCTCAAGGATGTGAAGGAGGAGGCCTTGGGTTCAATCCTCATGGGAGATATGGGGAGAGTATTTTGCCCAAAGAGATCTAGAGCCTTCTAGAAGCATCCACTTGAATTAACTCAAGTTGACTGGGACACTTGGCGCACCTGCAGTTACATGGCCGACACATGGCTGGCTAGTATCCACCTGCCCAAGAAGGCAGTCCCCTAGAGAGAGCTATATATAGAGGCATTTGGTTGGGAGGAGAGTCATTTCTCTAGCAGGTGGTGGTCATAATCCTTGTTCTCTTGCATGAGTTTTGCTTCAAGTTATAGCATAAATGATTTCCTAGAGTCTAGTATACTCTAGAATAGAGAAGTTAGGAATTGCTCAACGGATTGACAATTCCCAAGAACTTTTAGTCTTTGAGAAAAGTGTCCTAAGTTGGAAAATTTTCATTGTGAATTTGAATTGGTCAAGTTATAGTATGGTTGACCCAAAATAAATCGAAAATTTTCTCTTATAGTCTACATAGGATTTTTAAGCCCATTAGGACAAAGTAGTCCTCAAGTCGGGTCCAAAAATCAAGTAACTGTTAGTTGGGAGTTAACCATTGAACAAAGATCCAAGTCAGATGTTAATCAAACTTCAAGTTTTCCAAACCAAATTCAAGTGAATCAAGAGTTCTCAAAGTTTTTTGAGGGATAAGAATCCCACCTTCATTACTAAGTCCATGCACCAGTCATGCCCATAAATGGACTAGTAATTTGAATCCACCCAGTTCATATGTTTGTGCCTATATCGCACATCAAGAAACTATGAATTGGCTAAGGATGTTTTTAGATCCACCCTTATTATTCTTTCACTACTTTGTACTTTGTTCAGTTCATCAAAGTGCAAAGCAAGACAATGTTTTGAATTATTTGGGCAGGAACACCACCATAGACATGAGACATGTTCGTCTAGTTCTAGAACATGACTATGTTCTTCCAGTTTTAGAACATGAGGCTCGGGAGTTGCCTACAGTAGTTATATAGCTCTATTTTCAAGGACAAAAATATTTTTCCAAGGGGGAAGAATGTAATAAAGTAAGTCTATGATCCAAGGGTCCAACCGGTTTAGATGGATCTGAAATCGGACACCGTTTGGTCATCCATGTGTATGACCAAAGATCTCGATTTTAGACTTACTAGGACGTCTTGTGCTCTTGTGAACAAGTGATCCACTTAACTTAGTGGTTAGGTCTCAAGGATGTGAAGGAGGAGGTCTTGTGTTCAATCCTGATGGGAGACATGGGGAGAGTATTTTGCCCAAAGAGATCTAGAGCCTTCTAGAAGCATCCACTTGAGTGAACTCGAGTTGACTGGGACACTTGGCGTACATGCAGTTACATGGCCGACACATGGATGGCTAGTATCCACCTACCCAAGAAGGCAGTCCCCTGGAGAGAGCTATATATAGAGGCATTTGGTTGGGAGGAGAGTCATCTCTCTAGCAGGTGGTGGTCGTAATCCTTGTTCTCTTGCAGTAAATCCCCATGCAAATTTTATTTTCTTTTTCAATAATAAAGTAAGAGGTAGTGTTAAATAAGAAAAATTTCTAATAAACTTCCTATAGAAACTAGCCAACCCAAGAAAAGAACAAACATCATTGACTGATTGTGGTGTAGACCATTCTACTATCGCTTTAATTTTTTTTGGATTCACATGCACGCCTTTGCTTGAAATAATATGTTCTAGATATTCTAGCTTATGTTGAAAGAAGTAACTCTTTTCAAGGTTAGCATAAAGTGTGTTCTCTCATAGCAAATGAAAAATTATTTTAAGATGTTCCTCATGCTCACTATCATTGTTGTTGTAAATAAGTATATCGTCGAAGAATACAAGAACAAAAGCTTGGTAATCAAGAAAAATGTTGTTCATCATTCGTGCAAATGTAGAAAGAGCATTAGTAAGTCCAAAGGGCATTACCATAAATTCATAATGGCTGGTTTGAGTTCTAAATGCAATCTTAAAAATATTGCTTTGCATCATACATATCTGATAGTAACCTGATTTAAGATCAATTTTACTAAAGATACGAGCTCCTCATAACTTATTTAAGAGATCATCTATTTGAGGAATAGGTATCTATTCTTTATTGTGATCTTGTTACGGGCTCTATAATAAATGCACATTCGATAAGTTTTATTCTTCTTCTCTACTAAGAGAACTCGTGCTCCAAACGGGGGGAGATAAGCCTTATAAGTCCTTTGTGGACTAAGTCTTTCACTTGGTTTTCTATTTCCTTTTGATGTAGTGGGCCTTTTTTGGCTAAACGTGGGATAAAACACCAGTGTACAGTGTTGTATACACCTCAACAGAATGGAGTTATTGAACCAAAGAACATGTCACTCATGGAGATGGCGAGGTGTATGGTCAAGAGTCAAGCTTTACCACATAGTTTCTGGCTTGAGGCTGTCATGTGTGCAACATATGTACTGAACAGGTGTCCCACTAAAGCACTACAGTCTATCACTCGATATGAGGCTTGGCATGATCGCAAGCCATCTGTTGCTCATCTGTGTGTTTTTGGTTGTTTGGCATATGCATTAGTGCTTGAACAACATCATAGAAAATTGGATGATAAAGCAGTAAAATGTATTTTTGTTGGGTACAGTTCTGAAAGTAAAGGCTATCGTCTGTATCATCCATAGACTAAACGCATTCTGGTTAGCTGTGATGTTGTTTTTGTGGAAGATGCTATTGAGCCATTGCTTTCATGTACTAAGGAGAGATCTCTTAGCTCCAAAGACATGTATGATACTTTGTTGCCTCTTTTTACAGGTGGACAGTCTAGTGTTGGTCCCAATGAGGCAACTTCTCAACCTTTGCAGGTTTCATATGATTATGCAAATCATTCCATTTCTAATGCAGATTTACATGGTGCACTAGTTGATGAGAGAGCTGATATTGAGGAGGCAAAAACTATGCCAAAATGGCTGGTGCAGACTTTGCGCGACAGCAAATTAGATGCACCTCTGTCATATCGTACTCGTTCAAGCTCTCATAGTGAATCTTTTGCATCAGATTTCTATGCTATGGTTGCATCTAGTCTCTGTGATGAGAATGAGTATGTTTCGTTTGATGAAGCACAAAATTCAAAAAATTGGATGGCTGCTATGCAATCTAAATATGATGCTATAATGAAGAATGGTACTTGGTCTTTATATGACTTGCCTCCTAGCAAGAAGGCCATTGGCACTAAGTGGGTATACAAGCTGAAGTGTAAACCGGATGGTACAGTTGACAGGTATAAGCCTAGGCTTGTTGCAAAGGGTTATGCACATGAAAGAGGCATTGATTTTGATGAGACCTTTGCACCTACATGCCGTATGACTACTGTTTGGAGCATCTGTGCACTTGAAGCTCATCATGGTTGGAATGTACATGAGTTGGACATTAAAACTCCATTTCTGAACGGTGACTTGCATGAAGAAGTGTATGTTTTTCAACCCCGTGGCTTTGTGTCGAAAGGGCATGAAAACCAGGTGTGCAGGTTAAAGAAGGAATTATATGGTTTAAAGCAAGCACCACGTGCTTGGTATGAGAAGATACACTCCTATCTGATTGCACATGGTTTTGAGAACAATCCAACTGAAAGCACCTTGTATGTTAAGTGTGCTAATGATGTACTTCTGATCATTGTGGTTTATGTTGATGACATGCTACTCATTGGTCCTCATGAGAGACATATTGCTGATTTTAAGGCTGATTTGCATGCCTCATTTGAGATGTCTTATTTGGGGCATTTGCATCACTATTTGGGCATTCAGTTTATGCAACTTAATGGTGGAATGGCTTTGTGTCAAATGAAATATATTGACACATTATTACAACATTTTGGCCTTGAAGATTGTAAGCCTATTGCCACTCCTATGGAGACAAGTTTACGATTGAGTCTTCATGATGCTGGAGATGCATTTCATGTTGTTCTCTATCAGCAGGCTGTTGGATGCTTGATTTTTTTATGCATTACTCGGCCAGATATTCAGTTTGCTATCTCACAGATGAGCAGATTTATGCATTGCCCAGGAGTCAAGCATTGGAAGGCGGTTAAGCGCATCTTTTGCTACTTGAGTGATACTTAGCTACTTGGGTTGTTTTATCCCAAGGGGGGATCACTACCGCAAGGTTTGCATGCTTTTTCTGAGTTTGATTGGGCTGGTTGCTATGACACTCGTATGTCCACTAGTGGCTTTTGCTTCATGCTTGGTAGCTCATGTATACCTTGGTTGAGCAAGAAGAAGCCTACTGTGGCCACTTCCAGTTGTGAGGCTGAGTATAGGGTAGCTTTCATAGTGATAGTTGAGTGTGTGTGGCTCAGACACCTTATGGCTGATTTGGGTGTGGTTAGTCTTTTGCCACCACCATCTTCACTGACAATCAGGGTGCATTGGCAGTTGCAAGGAACCCCGTGTTCCATGCTCGCACTAAGCACATTGAGATGCATTATCACTATGTCAGGGAGAGGTTCTCTACTAGGGAGATCAGCTTGGCATATGTGCCCACGTAGGAGAACATTGCAGACCTTTTCACGAAGGCTCTCCCTAGGGAGAAGTTTGAAGATTTCCGCAAAGCTTTAGGCTTACTTCCTTTTGTGGAGTGATTTCCACATAGCTTGGCACTTCCTTATACATGAGTGCCAACCCCTTATTCACCGCATCACACCTAGGGGGGATTTGTTGATATATTTAGGTAGTGATGTGTGTGAACACACTAGGACTGCCAGGGCACTTTTTTCCCTCTTTAGGAGGTTTTTTTTCCCCGGCTTGTATATATGCCTATTGCCCTAATGGGCTACTTATCTTTGTACATTCTCTAGTAATACATTCGGTATTGTGTGTTGTGCTCCAAGCTTCTTCTCCTTCTTTGTGTTGTTCGCATCCGCAGACATCTATCTCCAACAACAATGTTATGAATTATGGAATGTGTTGAACAAGGCATCGTTGGAGTTTTAATTTATTAATGTATTAATGTGTTTTGGTGTTTTTGATATGGCAAATGAAGGTTCGTGAGGTCATGAAAGGCCTGAAAGGGTGGACATCAATAATCCAAATTATAATTTATATAGTTTGTAAATAAACCGGCATAGAGATTACTATTTTTAGAAATAATTAGTAAAGTAGTGGTTATAATAACGGTCATTGTAGACCACAATTTTTGATATTAAAAGCAAAAGCTTTCTGCAAAAGTTACCAACTTTTACTTTCATGCGTGCTTTTTGAAGCCACTTTCATGTAACCACTATTTCAACATAATCAAAAATTCGTATAAATACTTGCACTCTGTGAACTATCAAAACAGAGTGCATGGGGGGAGATTGCACCCAATACTATGTTCTGTCTCGTCTCTTAGCGTGTCTATTTTTTTTTGTACACGTGAGTAAGATCCTAATAACAGTGGTATCAGAGCCCTGCACGTGTCACTATGGAGGGGTATGGTTCGTTTTGGTGATTGATCTTTGTTTCGCTGCTCTCTGTTCACGATCCGATTCCGATTCCAATTCTGATTCCATTTTTGTTTTCGATTTCGATTCTGATTCCGGTTTTGGTTCCTGTTTCAGTTTTAGTTTCTATTCTAGTTCCAAAACTAGAACCTACGTTTATACCTACGTTTACTCCTTCGACTTACTCCAATGCCTCAACTAAGGCATAACTAAGGCATTACTTTGGCATCTTGGGCACCCAAGGCTCCCTTGGCAACCATTGGCATAACTAAGGCATAACTAAGGCATTACTTTGGCATCTTTGGCACCCAAGGCTCCCTTGGCGATCGTTGGCTACATGCAAACTAATTTTAATTTATGGGTGGCAATAAAGAGTTTTATATTCAGCAAGATGCAAGGATTTGAACCCAAAACCTCACTCTCACAAGGGAAGTGTTTTACCACTACACTATCTCTTTGTGTTGTCACTCTAGTTCTCTTTTCATATATTTAATACAACTTTTATCTCTTTCTTACTTTTTCAATTCCCAAGAACAACCCTTCCTTTTACATTTTAATTCAAGAAATCTTAAAAATTTGTTTTTACATGTCTAGCAAGAGGGTTTTGTTCTCTACATACTCATGGACCCTATGAACACCATGGCGGATTTCGATGAGTCACCTCTACCCGAGATAGCAGTCGATCAACAACTTGAGCTCTGTGGCATGAACTTTGAGGTGCTCAAAACGAGATCTGACAATGTGACGGAGTACTCCAAAAGATGCAAACTGATGAAGATAACCTTACGAGGGTGGTCAAAGCTATTGTCTCTGCCCAATCAAATGGCATGCATTCCAAGATTGGTGTTAAAAATTACCAGTTTCTACGGTTTAATGGCCGTAAGGATGGCCCTTTAGTTCTTTCATGGTTGTCATAATTTGATGATTTTTATACTGATGAAACATATGGTGAAAGTGAAAAAGTCAAATTTTCCACTAACTATTTAGTTGGAAAATCTAAGCTTTGGTGGAAAATGCCCTATACCACAATACAGATTGTCCAACAATGTGGAAGGCTTTCCAAGATAAAGTGAAGGATTCTTTTCTTCCTCCTCAATATCATCTACATGTTCGACGTGCATGGACAACCTTTACATGGAAGGAGGGTGACACGGTCACTACCTACACAGAGAAGTTCTGGCAAAATTTACTATTGGTTTGAATGCTTGAAGATGTACCGGAGGATAGCCTGCAACAGAAATACGAAGATGGTTTGGAGGTGGGAATCCAAGCTAAGCTTCACACCCTATGGCCTACAACCCTCAATGAGGCTATCTCTTTTGCCTATGATGCTGTTGGAACTGAAGGACTCACCAGGCAAGGAAGCTTACGAAGGGAGTCAGAGAGAAGAGAAAGTACAAGCAGACAGAGCAGTCAACGACGATCTGGCAAGTAGGCCAATATTTTTTTCAGGACACTTACACATATAAGAGAGGTGGACACACAAGGAGAAGGAGCAAGTAGGGAGCTCCAGGAAGTGTATGTCGAAATGTTATAAGAAATCCCTACAAAAATAGTGATTTTCATCACTAAAAACCATTGTAAATACCATTTCACATTTTTGTAGCTCCATTTTGTGCAAGCCAAGGAGTCCTTGAGCTTGAGGAGCTTTAGAAGTATCTACCTGGCAGTTTTCACATTTTTTAGACTTCGTTTGAACCTCCAAATAGGGTAGAGAACCTAATTTTTAACTAAGCTGGACACTATGTCTGGACAAGGCCAAAACCTAGTCAAAAACTATAAATAGAGCTAGAGAGCTCTTTTTTGAAGCTAGCTTGTAATTGAATTGAACTTATATGAGCTTTTTGAAAGTAATCAAGAACTCCATTGCTTCTCACTCTTTGTCTTGCCTTGTGTGCGCGTGTGTGTATGTTAGTGTGCTTCTCACTCACGCACTTGTGCCTTCACTTGCTCGAGGTCATCATACCATCCTCACGTCTTCCCAGATTGACATTAAAGGAGGTGCTACTCATCACTGAGCTACACCAAATTTTGGCGCCGTTGCCGGGGATCGAGCTTTGAGGATGAGTGTGTGATGGTATCACCATCTCCCACCTCCATCTCCATCATCACGAAAATTTTCAGTTTTTGATTATATTACCTTCTCCACTTGAGAGAGCGATATTGTGTGCATTGTTTTTGCATGTTTCTTGAGCTTTCTTGCAGGTACTGACAGCATCATCATCTCCAGCACTCCGCGTAGGTACAAAACGTCACGAAACTATCTCTGTGTCATAGACCTCTGTCGATCGCGATCGACAGAAAAAATCGCCCATTTGGTCAAACAAAGTGCACCACCATAATCTACATGATGAGCACATTCCAAATCACTAAAAACAGTTGAAAAATTTCGTGTTTCTCTGTCAATCGCGATCGACAGCCACGACCGACAGACCCTGTCAATCGCAACCAACAGACCCCACGACCGACTGATTGCCACGTAGGACCCTGTCAATCGCGATTGACACCGTCGATCGCGATCGACCGACACCTCTATCAGTCGCGATTGACACCGTCGATCGCAACCGACTGAACTTCAACGATTGATTGACTTTTTTGCGTAGCCACGTGTCCATCGCAATAGACACAGCCCCGATCGACTGAATTCACGGCGAAAAACCCGGAAAAAGTGTCGATCGCGATTGACACCATCGATCACGATTGACAAGACCCACGATCGACTCTATCGATCACGATTGACACTGTCGATCGCGATTGACGTGTCGATCGCGACCGACAGGCCCTGACAGACACCTCTGTCAATCGCGATTGACAGACCTGTCGATCGCGATTGACAAGCTTTTCGGCCAAAAAATTAGGGTAATTATTCCAAGTTTTGGGGATAGTTTTGGGCATATTGGTCTAGCAATTAGTGATTTGTGAGGTCCCTACACATGTATTTTAGAGAAAAATCCTGAGAACAGTTAGCCTGTTTGAACCCTGTTTTAATCCCTGAAGCTTGAACTGACATAACTTTCTCATACGAAATCCGTTTGCTGTGATTCTTGTTTTGTTGGAAAGCTTGTGGGGAGTACAACCAAGACTTCCACTGGTTACGTTAAATTAAGATCAGGATTATTAGATAGGGTATTTTGAAGTTGACCATACCCAGGGGGAACAAAATTCAGGGATCTCTAGACTTGTTTTCCAAAAAAAATCACAGTGCCAATTGGTGTTTGTGTTACATGAATGAAAGTAATTGGTTCTGTCTTTGGAATTTAAGTCTTGAGCTAACTCTGGAACTCTTACAGATCTATTGAGAGCACCAAAGGGCATTCTAAGCAAGAGTAAGTGCAGGCTTGGGAACGCACTTCCTAGGCACTCAAGGGCAACCAAAACGGAAAATAAAAGGTTGGAAACCCTCAACTCCCTCTGTCAATTCCTAGCTTAGGCTAAGAACGACTAGTGATAGGAGTAGGCCAGGGCAGTGATAGGCATTTATCAAGTTGAAGACCACCTAAATACTCAACTTCAAGCTAACGACATAATCTTTGTACGGTTGAGAACTTTAAACGAAAAAGAACGTAACGTGGAACGATCAACTTCAAGTGCATAAATACACTCAAGTATACCTGACGACGTGATATTAGACAAGAACATAAACACGGTAATCCACTAAAAAAGAATCAAGTAACTGATACAAAAGAACTCAGCAACGAGGTTGTACTTGGGCAAATTTGGGCTATTCAATTAGGCTTATGAACCTTAGATCAGGACGGCATCTAGTAAGGGATAGGCAAAGTCTCAGGTCTTCAGAGGCTAGCGTTAATCATACTGCTAGGTCTTGGGCCCAGCAATTGAGCCACCACTCGCATTGCCCTAGCTCTGAGACTAGTGAATCAGAGATGTCTCAAGGCATGGACCAACCTACGGGAAGTTCAGGAGTGCCATATCTGTATAGGGTGGAAGGTCCCTACAAGACGCAGTTGGAATACATTAGGACCAACCGATTAGGTGCTAGCATCTATGAGGACGGACTAGGAAGATCCGTGATCCAGATTAAAAATCCTGACCAATCCATAGGACTAGAGCACCCAGCTGTCAAGTTTGACAACGGAGCATACCTAGACAAGGAAGGGACAATATATGTAGTCACTAGTCACCCAGATAGGACAGATGAATTTGGGAATGTGATCTCAGAAGCAGATTTAGGTGACCTGGAGCAAGGAAACATGGGTATAGAGCCTAGGACCCCTCGAGGAAAATCTATTCTTACTAGAATCCTCAATCCCAAGTGGGTTCCTCAGGACAACAAGAGTATAGATCTGCTTCTGAACCGAGAGACTGACGAAGCCTTTTGGAGGTATAAATCTGATCGGCCAAATGATATAGGAACAATCATGATCTATGAGTTTAAAGATCCAGATAGCCCAGGCAGAGTGACCTACCTAGATCACGCTTCAGAAAGGATCTTTGTGGTTACAGAACATGATAGACATGCTTATACTTGGAAGGGTGAATTTGTTTTCCCCCAACCCAGATCGAACGTGTCCTATGGTCACCCTGGAGCTGGAACATCCCAAGCTCATGGAACTCAAAGAGACAGAAGTAGAGATAGGCCAGAAGTAAGCTTTGCCAACCCAGGGGGCAGAGAAAGAACGAGAATGGAGACAAATAGGGTGGAACCTGAGATACTTAGAGCTCACATGAATCAAAGAAATGCGGATGAGTTCCCTCTACCACGACCTAGAGAGCACACAAGGACTTTGAGACCGACTCAGCTAGTTAAGTCCATGAAGAACTACTTCGATGGCACTGGAGATCCATACGATCATGTGGCTGAGTTTAGGCAAGTCTTGAGAGCTGAACAAGTGGAGGATCTATTCACGCAGTACAATGCCTTTGGTCTAACCCTTAGGAACACTGCCCTGACATGGTTTCAACCACTAAATGAAAGGCAGTTCAGGAGCATAGACCAACTCCTATAGGCTTTCATCTAAGAGTGGCATAAGGCATAATACCTCCTCATTGATTCACAGCTTCAAGCAAACCCCTCAAGAGACCGTGAGACTTGCAGGAAGAAGATTTAGGCAATACCTAGAGAGATGCCCTGTCCCTGAGTTACCCACACCAGCTAAGCAAGTGGCTTTATTCTTGGATGGATTGCTAAGTACAAAGTTGAGATCCTACGTGTACTTGAAGGACCCTAGGACCATAGAAGAGTGTGTACACATGTGCATTGACATCGAGGATAACCTAGGGGAGGAGTTAGAGCTTTCCAAGATATACAAAGATTCAGATAGTGCCTCTAGCCTCTCTTCCACGCAATCCACATCAATTGAGGAACTTGCAGAGAAAGTAGCTCAGAAACTAGGTGTCTCTAGCAAACAAATCCCAAGGTTTGCCCCTGTGAAAAGATGCTATACTTGTGGAGGCGACCACATGGCGAATGTATGTCCCATTATGGCTCAACCCCAAGTAAATCCTAGTAGCCAGTACTGCACCATAGAAAGAAGATACACCAATCACACCGCGCAAGATTGCCCCTACAATAAGCAAGCCATTAGGCAGACGTACCCTCAGCCATACCCTCAACAAGGCAGATACCAGAGTCAGTACCCACCACAACAGTATAATAGGCCTCAACAAAATTACCAACCGCAATATCAGGCCCAACTGAGACCCCAGCCAGTGCTAGCACAACAACCACCTGCTCCTACTAATGTAATCCCTGTAAAGTATGCAGCTGCAGAAGAAAACCTGAATAGGGCCATAGTGCCAGTAACCCCATTGCTATCAGAAAGTGACCCAGTGACCATAGTTTCGATTCTACACACGTTGATAGCCCCCATGCCTACTACATGCAGTCTCATGAACATGGTGAGTCCTACTATAGTGAAGAGCCAAATGAACCTAATTGGGAGTCAGATTACACAAACCTCATGTATACAAACCCCAACCCTAGACCTCAACCTAGGCAAGTAAGACCCCCATTCCCTAGAGGACCATGCTACAGATGTCAGGGAGATCACCTCATTTGTGATTGCCCCTTACCTCCAACTACACAACCCCAATCAGTGACAATTCAAGGCTTTTGCCAAGAGTGTGGAAAGGAGCATCTCTTACGAGACTGCCCTAAGAATCCTAATAATATGCCAAAAATCACTCCTATTAATGTTATTGGGTTAGTAGTAGACTCTACAGGAAGTGTGACGTCCACTGCACCAGTACAGGTAGTCACTAGAGCTCAGGCATTGCAGCAAAACCAAGGGGTAGGCCAGGAAAATAGCCCAGATGTTAGTGAAACTGAGAGTACCACAAAGAAGAGGACTAGAGCTTGGAGAGATAGTCGTGAAAGAATGAAAAGGCAATGGGCAAAAAAGATGAGTGAACTCGAGGAAAGCCTCAGAGAAACAAAGGCCAGGATAACTGAACTCACATCTCAAACTCCCTCTCACACTACCCCACCACCACCATTCCCATCTCCATCTGACCCGCCACCTTCCAACCTGCCTCACCTAATCCCACCACCCCCTAGAGTAGGATCAATCCTTGCAGATCCCACTCCTGAGGACCTTAATATGATGCTTAAAGCCTATCAGGCCAGAATCCAAGAAGGGCCAAACGTAACTGATCATGAAAAGTGTTACCCTAGAGCAGAACTAGAGCTAGAACAAACCAAAATTTGTGCTAAGATGGTGGAATTGGCTCCGACCATGTTTGAAGCCAGTCGCCTCTTTAACATCTCTAGTTCAGCTAAGACACAGTTGCACTTTGAAGGACTGTTAGAAAGAATAGAGAGGCTGATTGCACAATCAGAAAAGGAACCTGCCTCTCAACACAAGGACAAGGCAAGTGAAAGAGAAAGCCTTCCTGCCTAGGAAGCCTATGTGCCTAACTCTACGGAGCCAGACACATCATCTTCTATGAATCGTTTCACACCCGAATTCCTACGAGAGATTCAAGAAGACAAATGGGCTAAAGAAAGTGAAGTCCCCCCTCCCATTGAACTTGTGGATGATGCACATGACCAATTCCCACAAGACATCCCATCCATTTATGGGGAGCAGGAGAGCACCCACTCTCAGGAAAGATTAGACTTTGAGTCTAACTCTCTACAAGAATTACCCCACTTCACAGGCCCATGGGAAGCTAAGTCTACTTGTATGAGAGCGCCCACGGTCATGGTACGAAATGAGGACTCAGTCATACCTAGGAACACAGAGGTAGTGAAAAACACTAAAGTACAATGCAACCTCACTTTAGAAGAGCTACTCAAAGTAAGGCCAGAGCTATGGAAACATGTAGCCAAACAAGTACCAGAGATAGCAAAACCTCGTTCCCAGGTACGATCCCAGAGAACAGTGCCAGAAACACCATTGGACAAGATAGGAGACATGAGTGAGGGCGAAGAGGGAAACACATATCTTCCTATCACCCATCAAGGATACACCACCAAGGCCATTCTAGACTCAGGCGCAGGAGTTGCAATTGCTACCACTTCCCTATGGAAGCGTTGGGGCAAGCCAGCACTCAGGCCCACGAGGATGAAATTGCAAATGGCTGATGGTCACATAGAGAGACCCCTAGGGTTGTTAGAAGGAATAACTCTCACCACATGTGGCATTGAGTTCGAGCATACATTTGCTATATGTGATTTTAGCAAAAATCATGCCTATGAAATGATCTTGGGACGACCCTTTATGCGACAGTTGCAAGTGGTGCAGGATTGGGGAAC
Source organism: Ceratopteris richardii (assembly GCA_020310875.1). NCBI lineage: Eukaryota > Viridiplantae > Streptophyta > Polypodiopsida > Polypodiales > Pteridaceae > Ceratopteris > Ceratopteris richardii. Next base: position 201,369,962 of record CM035412.1, read on the forward strand.
CAATTCTTTGTACCTGCAACACTTAGGTGTTACGACCAAAGTGAATCTCAAATATTACTCTCATAGAGATGTCCCTCCTATCCAATGGAATCCCATCCATAGAGCCAAAGATGATACGGAATCGGTGCATTCCATAGGATCAGGATCCTCATGGATGCATGAAGACACCCACTTATGGATGTGCAAAGTAGCAGTAGAAGAAGAGAAGAGAGAAAAAGCCAGAGAGGTAGGTGCAAAAGAAACACATAGGTCAATTCAAGACCCAGCCTATGCACCTGTAGTCTTTCCTGACGAAGAATTTGAACCCCACGGCTGGGTAGAAATCCTAGCAACAATGGATGTAGCCATCAATGAAGAACAATGGACACCTCACTGTGATGAAGATGGCTATGACATCTCAGTCTTCTCCATAGAGCCGATCATGGGAGAGGCAGTGTTAGAAGAGTGTGAACCTAGCCTTGATGCATTTTGAGGATGCAAGTGACTCCGATCTAGAGTCAATCATTATGGACCCACCTTTTGCATCAGATGAAGAATACTTCTATGAAGTAGAATTTCAACCCCAGAGGCATGGAGAGCTAACAAATGATGTAAGGCTAGCCACACATGTGACCCCGAAGGAAGAAGGAAAGAAAAGAAAGAAGAGAGAAGTCACACCAGAAGAAGAAGAATCCTTGTTTGAGGTCCCTGAAAACTTTAAAAAGTATGAGATAGATGACAGGAGAGTCATGATAAGAATGCCTAAATGAGAGGCACAATCAGGGGAAGCCTATGATAACAAAGAAACCACCAAGAAAATAGTAGTGGCCCTAGAAGAAGGAGAGGAGAGATGCATGTACATAGGCCATGACCTAACAGAGGAAGAAGAGCATGCGTTAATAGCCTTGCTAAGAGAATACAGAGACGTATTCGCTTGGAGTTACAAGGATTTGAAGGGTGTTGACCCAGACATATGCTCACACACCATCCCCATGATCTCAGATGCCAAACCCTCTAAGCAAAAGCCATATACATATAATGATAATTATGCTGCCAAGATCAAAGAAGAGATAGATAGACTGGTTGAAGCTGGATTCATCTATGAAATTGAGCACACTGAGTGGGTATCCCCCATCGTAGTGGTGCCCAAGAAAAATGGAAAGCTGCGTGTATGCATTAACTTGAACAAGGTCAATGCAGCCACAATTCGAGATAACTATCCGCTTCCTATCACAGAACATCTCTTAGAAAGAGTAGTAGGCAAGGAAGTGTACAGCTTCCTTGATGGATTTTCGGGCTACAATCAAGTAGCCATAGCTCCAGAAGATCAGCATAAGATGGCTTTTGCCACTGAATGGGGCATTTTTGCCTTTAGAGTAATGCCATTTGGGCTTACCAATGCACCAGCTACCTTTCAGAGATTAATGTGCCATGTATTTAAAGAATTCCTGAGGAAGAACTTAGAAGTCTATGTTGATGATCTTTGTGCTCATTCCAACATTAGGCAAACCCATATTCCTGAACTCAGACAAATCTTTGACAAATGTAGAGAATATCAAGTCTGCCTGAACCCAAAAAAGTGTGTTTTTATGGTCAAGCAAGGCAAGATTCTAGGACACATAGTGTCAAAGAATGGCATATCCACTGATGAAGAGAAAGTGAGAGCCATAGCCGAGTTACCTAGGCCAAAGAATGTCAAGGAAGTACAAGCTTTCATGGGGCATTGTGGTTATTACCGACGGTTTATACACATGTATGCCATCATAGCAAAGCCTCTGTATGGACTTTTGACTAACTTTGAGTGGACTGACGAATGTGAGAATTCCTTCCAAGAGCTTAAACGAAGATTATGTTCAGCACCAATCTTGACCACACCATATTGGAACAAGCCATTCCATGTTCATGTGGATGCCTCCAATTATGCTATTGGATGTGTACTTGCACAGCCTACCGGTGAAGGTAATATGGATCTTCCAATTGCCTATGCTAGTAGACAATTGAATGCAGCTGAACGAAATTATACCACTACGAAGAGAGAAGGATTAGGCATGGTTTATGCAGTTAAGAAATTTAGACACTATTTGCTTGCAAATAAGTTTAAATTTTTTATTGACCATCAAGCACTGCTATATCTCGTGAACAAGCCATGCAATACAGGAAGATTAGTAAGATGGTTTCTCTTGCTAATGGAATATGATTTCGAGGTTGTGGTAAGGAAAGGGAAGACTCACTTGAGAGCGGATCATCTCTCTAGGCTCACATCTGGAGAAGCCCCACAAGGAGTGTCAGATGACCTTCCTGATGCTTACTTGTTTAATTTGGAAGTGGTGCCACAGTGGGCTAAGCCATTAGTGCCAGTATTGACATACGGGTCTAACCACCCAGTAATAAAAGCCCAAAAGTATCACATCATGGAAGGTAGTATGTACAAGCACACAGATCAAGGGATATTGGCGTGTTGTGTAGAAGAGGACGAGTACACTAAATGGTTGCAAATTAGCACATGTAGGTGCATTACAGCAACACTACTCAAAGCAACGAACCTTGCAGACACTAAGGAGACTCGGAGTGCATTGGCCGACTATGGAGGCTGATGTCCAAAAGTTGTGCAAGGAATGCCCAATCTGCTGCACTAAACCACCTGTGGAACATGCCACTCTTTATCAAGTGTCCATAGTGCCAGATTGGAGTGAACCACTAGTATCCTTCCTGAGGACGAAAACATTCCCTCCAGACATGACTCTGGCTAGGAAAAGGAGTTTAGAACAAGAAGCCCAGGATTACTCACTCATTGGTGATAATTTGTACAAACGTGGTAAAGATGGTTACCTCAGACTATGTGTCAATGAGAGTGAATATCTCGAGATTTTGGAAACTGCTCACCAAGGTGTAGTAGGAGGACACTTTGGACCAGATCGGGTGATCAAGGCAATACTATTTGCAGGCTTCTGGTGGCCAACCCTTCACATGGACGCACATACCTATGTGAAACGATGTGATGTGTGTTAGAGAACTCAGTATCCTATGCGCAAAGATGAGATGCCATTGAAACCTATGATGGGTGGACGTGCATTCTCTAAGTGGGGAATAGACTTTGTAGGTCCTATTAATCCCCCAGCTAAGGGTTCACATGCTGAATACATCATTGTTGCCACAGACTATCTAACAAAGTGGCTAGAGGTAAAGGCTACGATGAAGAACGATGCTCAAACAACAGCTAAGTTCTTATTTGAGAATGTGTTCACAAGGTACGGGTTACCTATAGAGCTAGTAAGTGACAGGGGCACTCACTTCTTGAATGAAGTTATTGAAAATCTGCTCCAAGAATTCTTGGTAGTACATAAGAAGTCTGCCCCCTATCACCCTCAAGCTAATGGGCAAGCCCAAAGCACCAATAAGATCCTATGCAATGTACTGACGAAATTAGTGAACAATAAACGCTCTGATTGGGACAAACAACTACACCATGTTGTTTGGGCATACCGAGTCGCCTACAAAACGGTCCTCCAAGCCACTCCCTTTCAGATGGTATTTGGCCAAAATGCAGTGCTATCGTTGGACTTTTTAATACCTACACTAAAAGTAGCACAAGAGCACGAATGGACAGGTCATGAACTCTCCTCTAGACTTTTTGACCTTGAACGATTAGGAGAAACAAGACTGAGAGCGGCTGCAGGGATATATGCTGCTAAGAAACGACAGAAGGCATACTTTGATGCCCACGTTAAGGATAAAGGTTTGAAGGCAGGCGACCTAGTACTAGTATACACGTTGAAACAACATGCGAGGAAACTAGAGAAACGTGGCTATGGACCCATGATCATTAATAGGATCTCAACCAGTGGAGCAGTGCAACTAGCCACATTAGAAGGCGATGTTCTCCCAAGCTACATAAGCGGATGCAGGGTCAAGTTGTATCAGGAACCTCTCACAGAGGAAATGCTAAGTCGACTCAATACTGCTAAGAAATGCAAAGAAGAAGAAAAGCGAATTCGAGACGAAGCTCAAGCAGAAGCTTTAGAGCGCATACAGAGAATGAAGTTGAGGAGACAGGGTAGAGAGCAACCTAGGACAGATGCATATGCAGATCAAGGATATCATGTGGCTATGTGTGAAGTTTCAGGTGTTAGCTCTCATAGGATAATTGATCGACGTCCTTTTATAACCTTAGAAATAGGACAAGGAAAGGGCGCAAGGACTGTAAGAGCCTTGATTGACTCAGGTGCAGCCACTAGTGCTGTTAAATTGTCTTACTGTCAAGAGTCAAAATTAACAGTCAATCTTATAGAAGCATATCTCATAGGATTGGGAGGTGAAACCCCTTGCATGGACGAGGTGGAACTTCCCCTCTATGTTCAAGACGAAGTAATGACAGTCAAGGTACTAGTGTGTCAAGATGAGGACCTCACTGAGCCTCTTGTCTTGGGCCAGGACTGGATCTATGATCATGCAGTCAACATAAACCTAAGAAGCGGACTTCTTCAGGTATGGGTAAATCATAGTCGAATTACAGTTGAATTGGAAAATGAGGCACTCAAAGAATTAGGTAAGGCACGAACTCCTGGTCCTTCTAGGGGCGCACATGAAGTTGACAATGCTATTCTTGTCCAACACTGTATGATGCAGAAGGAGGATTGTTTCAACAATGAAGTCAAGGATAAGACAGCACTTCCTTCTTTTCCAAAGGCCAGAAGGATGCAGCAACCAAGGGCAGATCAAATACAGAGGAAGCAGAGCACTACCTATACTGGAGGCCAAAAAAAGGAGCAAAGCAGATTGTTTCAGCCGTTGAAACAAGTATGGAGGCGAAAAGGCGAACACCCTGTTGCGACTTGCCAACCCCACGGCCAAAACCTCTTATTAGTATTCAACAACACGACACTAATAAGAAGTCTTTCATAAATTCTTCTGCGAAAGTAAAGTCTATTTGGGTACCGAAGAAGTCGATGAAGGCCAGCCCACAATCACGACAAATCTGGGTGCCTAAGGCTTGCTTGCGGGCTCAAATAGCTACACCAAGGCCACACCCGGTACAACATGTTTCACTCACTCGAACATCTGAGGCCCAGTCTTACACATCACGCACGGACACATATTCTTCCATGCGCAAAAGTAGAATCACTCGTAAATGGGTCCCTAAAAAGCCTCATTCTCAAGTAGATACCCCTATCCAACTCTTCAGAGTATCCACAAAATCAATATCAAAACCCATCCACTGCATTTGGCAACCTAAAACTTGTAATAAACCCCCGAACCCCAATTGTAAATTCATGTCCACCTACTAACTATGTCACTCTCACACTACATCATTCCACTTAGTTCTTAGGTCTACCCAATTCCTAACTACACACACTAGCACCGAGCACTTATTAACCCCCTAATCTCTCCCGAACCTCATGTTAATGTTGTAATGGGGACAAAAACGGTTCTATCTTGTCCTTTACAATGTTAACACATGTTTCTATATTCTCACAGAATCAGGAGACAAGAAGTAACATGGCAGATACGACAGGAACTAGCTCCCAGGCAGGCACAAGCCCCCAAGTCGTGGACATTGAAAGTCTTCCCGTTGAGGAGGAATTGAAGGAATGCCCAGTGGCATTGAGTGCATTACACGCAATACCGGTTCAAAATCCTCCACAGGGGCACACAATGCCGGTCAGCAAAAACTCACATTGGTTCAGTGATGTGGCAGGACCCCTAGGTGAAGGCACTTATATGTGGGAGGCCGAGATAGAATTCAATGGGCGCTAGGGCAGATATCACTTTTTCACTAGGGAATTTGAGAGACTACAGAATAATGAAGGCTGAAACCTATATGGAAGAAAGCAGGACTCTACGAGTACTTCAAATTCCAATTGCCAAAGCCGGATTTTCTAAGATGCTCTTATTTGATTAGCACCCTCACTCCGAGCAAAGACAAAAAGGGATACAGCTCCTTTGTCCTCCCATCTCTCACAAGGGGCAATGAGCTCAAGCGTTTCAGATTAACTATCAACTTGGTAAGGGAAGCTCTAGACATGAAAGGTATGCACATTCCTATGGAGAAAGAGACTATGGTCCCCGACAATATGAAGAACAGGAATCTGACGAAGTTAAAAGACATGGTGGCAATGACACCTACGATTGCCATTCATTTGCGAATGGTCATGCAGCATTTTGCATTTCCCGCTCAAGAGAGGTTCACAATGCCACCTAAGAAGATATGGTTTAGTCTATACTTGGCTGATGCCTTTGATTTGACAATCAACATGCCCCACTGGATTATCGACCAAATCCACTTGGCTCATCAAAGGTGGTATAAGAAATAAAAGTCTGTATTGTATGGATGTTGTGCCCTCACCATGATTGTGTATAGATGTCTCGCGTATGATGTACCAGTGCAAAGGGCACTCATTTGGACTAGGGTACAGGAGTTTCAGCGCAGATTATCTTCCGCAGGGCCACCCTCCAAGAAAATGAGAGGCGCCGTTCAGATGCCATGTGCACAACACCGCGGTGTGACATTGACACCAGAGACAACCCCACGACTTCCAAGGCGGGTGCAACCCTTCACTATTAGATTACCAAGACACAGCACTGATGGACCAAATCTAGTGTTTCCACCTGTACCAACCGACCTAGAGTTCCCTCACGGATTCACTTTAGAAGACCTAACTGATGAGGAGGTAGCCAGAATCATCGAGGCTGTTAACGCGGAAGTCGAGGCAGAGCAAGCTAGTGGACAACAAACTGCTACAGACCAACCCCATCCCAGACAACCAGATATCGTCGATGTGGAGGGTGAAGAAGAAGAAGGACAAGAGGAGGAACATGATGGACAATCCGAGGACGAAGAGCAGGAATATGATCAGGAAGCTCTGCAGGTACTTGAAGGTGCCCCAGCTTACACGAAGGCATTGAAGAAGCTCTATGATACCATGAACAGAGTGCAAGAGCAACATAGACTGTCCCTAGCAGTAGGCAAGGCCCTCATGAATCAAATCCTTGAGGAGGAAGGCGTAGATGAGCAAATCCGCGCCACTCTTGACATGATATCTGAGGCTTTAGGAGTACCTGAGACGGTGCATACCGCCCTTGCACAAGCACGAAGAACGGAGCGAAGATATGGCAGACGTCCCCCTCGAGCAAGAAAGCAGATGAATGTATTAGTATCAGAACCACAAGGCACATCTACAACCACGGGCACCGCACACACTGTCCATGATACGGAGGAAACCCATGTATCAAGTGCACCTCCGTCACCCCCTTTGCCACCCCTGCCTCCAACTCCACCACATTCACCTCCCACTACCAGTGTAACCACTACTGTCACCGCCTCCGAGTCCACTACCCATATCGAAGCACAAACCGTCAGTCAACCCACACAACCCACACACCCTATCTCCACCTCTTTTGTCTATACGGCCACTGAAACAGTAATTCTAACCGCAGCCACAGAAAATCTCATTCCCCCAATCACACTTCCGGGCAGTTCGTATTCACAATTGCACACACCACTGTACACTTTCACCACTATCACCGCACCCACAATCCCAATATTCACAATCACTCCCACTACTGCATCCACTGTTGAATTTATGGACATCTCACCCACCTCCGCACCTCTCCCTCCCCCCATACACCCACCATCTCCCATTCCCCCACCTCCCACTTCACCATTTTCCAGCACCGCATCCACACTTCCATTCCCCTTTCCCTTCCGTTCTGCATTCAACACCCTTCCGGCATCCACCCCTATTAATAATGTATTTAATAATATGTATCAGTGTATGTCGCAACTACAACAGCACTACCAACATCTTGATAACCAACATACGCGACTCTTTCGAAGTCATGAGGAACTTCAACTACGCTTCATTGATCTCGAAAGGGAGAAGCGGCTACTTCAACAACAGCATGCCACCTTACAGGAACAACACGAACAGTTAGTAGCCAACCCACCCCAATCAGATGCAGAAGAAAAGAAACAAATGGATGATTTGCTGCACTCCCAAATAACGGAGAATCTCAAGCTCAGACGCAACCTGGCTCTCCTACGAAAACACATGTCTACAGCACTCGAAGAGAATAAACGGCTGCAGAAACAGAATGAAGAAAACTTGGAAGCAGCAATGGAGGGTTCCCCGCAGGAAATCGACCCAGAGAAATTCAAGGCCATTCCCTCAGAGAATATGCAAATTGTGTTAGAAACCCATGCAGATCTCCTGGAAGCCCATGTAGCATTAGAAAGAGAAAGAGATGACCTATTAAAGCAGCTGGCAAGCCAGCATGAGTCACCTAGCAAAGTCACAACCGCAGTTGACACATCTGAAGAAGTCGAAAAACTCAAAGCAGAACTAGAAGAGTTACGGAGTAAAGTCATGCAATACGAGCGTCAACCTTCGCCTCTTGTAGAGCCCGAGCGTGAAGACCTTGTGCCAATTGAAATAGAGGAAACTTTCGAAGACCCATACGTTCCCATGCTAGCACCAGGGGGCAAGCAAACAGAAGAGGGTATGGACACCATCGAGATCGAGGCTCCTGAATGGATGCAGAGGTTGGAGAAAGTGGCCACAACCCATGATGACAGAGTGGCAGTTCAGATAGCATCTATGTCACGATTGGAGGAGGTAGTTATAAAATCGGAGTACTTTCAAAACCTCTCCCATCATAGGTGGATCGGCACATCCGACGATTTGTATGTTCCTTTTTGTGTCTTAATGGCGGACTACAATGCCGAAATCAAGCAACACACCTCAAAAGAACCAACCTCGGCTACACAGTTTGCACCGGACGACATCCCAGCAAGTGCCAAGCAGGGTAATATACATCAACCAACGTGGAGGATTCGCCTACTGGAAACCTACCCGGAGATGGTAAGAACATGGAATAACATGCCTCTGTACATCAAATACAACCCATGCTACTGCCCTGTATTTCGAAGAAGGTCATGGCCGGAATACACAAAAACTGTGCTCACAACCAAAGGATGTGAGAAATGGCTCAATTATGTCTACTTAGCACCACCCAAAGGCCAACCTACCATAGGATATATGATCTTGACGATTCGGCATTGGGGGGTCAGGTTTAAAAATGTACCAGACGTCATGGCCCAAATGTGCTTGAAAATTTTTGAACTCATGTTGGTCACCTTCAGGACTTTCAAGAATGTCAAGGAACCTCATCTGTCAGCCCTTGGATTTAATGAAGGAAATCAGGACCTCGTCTACGACATGAGCGCAACCCCATCTATTAATGTTGTATATGCATGGCACGCGCGTATCAAGTATCTACCAGCTTGCTTCAAACAGATGTTTGAAGAAATGTTTGTCACGGGATTCTGGGAATATCACTCAGAGATATTCATTCCCCGAACATCACATTTATTGCAGTTATTTGCAGTGGAAGAAGCTCTCCATTCAGAAAAGTTACGTATACCACATCCAGAGGTTCTCGGGCCAGTAGATTGGGACGCTCTACTCACGGACTTGGCCAAAGGGTTGCGGATTGCAGAACATCACTTAGCACAAGATGTTGTTGAGTACTACATCCAACGACCCACCCAACTGAAGGACTCACCAGGCAAGGAAGCTTACGAAGGGAGTCCGAGAGAAGAGAAAGTACAAGCAGACAGAGCAGTCAACGACGATCTGGCAAGTAGGCCAATATTTTTTTCAGGACACTTACACATATAAGAGAGGTGGACACACAAGGAGAAGGAGCAAGTAGGGAGCTCCAGGAAGTGTATGTCGAAATGTTATAAGAAATCCCTACAAAAATAGTGATTTTCATCACTAAAAACCATTGTAAATACCACTTCACATTTTTGTAGCTCCATTTTGTGCAAGCCAAGGAGTCCTTGAGCTTGAGGAGCTTTAGAAGTATCTACCTGTCAGTTTTCACATTTTTTAGACTTCGTTTGAACCTCCAAATAGGGTAGAGAACCTAATTTTTAACTAGGCCGGACACTAGGTCTGGACAAGGCCAAAACCTAGTAAAAAACTATAAATAGAGCTAGAGAGCTCATTTTTGAAGCTAGCTTGTAATTGAATTGAACTTATATGAGCTTTTTGAAAGTAATCAAGAACTCCATTGCTTCTCACTCTTTGTCTTGCCTTGTGTGCGCGTGTGTGTATGTTAGTGTGCTTCTCACTCACGCACTTGTGCCTCCACTTGCTCGAGGTCATCATACCATCCTCACGTCTTCCCGGATTGACATTAAAGGAGGTGCTACTCATCACTGAGCTACAGATGCGGAGAAGGAATTCCAGTCCATAAGCAAGTCAGTCCATTCACAACAACCACATCAATGACCACCTTTTGTTAAACCAACTTTTCCTATGAAACATACTTTTAATGCCTCATCTTACTATAGTTTTCCTTGTCCTACACAATCCAACTACTCAATTGCACATGTTGCTTCATCTCTCTAATCTACCAAACCACCTACCTTCCAAACTTTAGCGGTGGATGCCCAACAAAAGCAACCACATATCACCTCCTAGAATTGTGGTAAACTTGGACATACAAAAATAAAGTGCCGATTGTGACCTCTTCACATGAAACTAGCTGCAGCTTAATTGCATAACATGGAGGCCCATAATGAAGAAATTCCTCTTGTTTGGACAGAGGAGTCATTGGAGAAGGACTTAAGTACCTTGGGTAACGATATCTCTATTCATTCTCTATTTTGCATGTAAGGTACTATAAATAACAAACTCGTTAATATTTTACATGACGATCATAGTTCACATGATTTCATTTCACATTTGTTAGTACAAGAACTTAAATTAAAAACATTTCCTTCCTTGTATAAAGTGAAAGATGCATTTCAAGGTAGTTGTTATAATGTCACACGAGAAGTGCAAGATGTTACGATTAGCATAGGCCCATATGTAGATGCACGGACATTTTTAATTGCACCTTTGCAATCTTATGATGTTATACTCAATATGCCTTTTCATCATCATTATAACCGATGCGTTGACTACCATACACATACCTTTAACTTTGAATTTAAAGTTCAAATCATTACTTTGTCTATGTGGCATGATTTCCCACCATTTCCATTGATTAGTCATACTCAAGTAAAACGTGCATTTAGGAAAGGATTCAATTCATGCATTATTTTTGTCAATGTCATCAATGATTATACTCATACACTTCCCGATGCACATAAACCTTTCATGACTACTTATAAGGATTGTTTTATGTCTGATTATCCCTCTGAACTATCACCATCGTGAGGATCCTTTGACCATAGCATAGACTTAATTCTTGGTAGTTCTCCTCCTCATAAAGCACCTTACATTAAAATCAGAAGACATATATTCCCCTTCTCGATCTGAATGGAGGGTGCCCATTTTACATGCTAATAGATTTTCAGCCAAAACCAAAAACTGTTTGAAGCACATGAACACTCGAACTTTGCCTTCAATGGATATACCCATGCATGCCTGGAAAAATCATCAATGAAAGTCACGAAGTAAAGATAATTTTCAAAAAAAGGTGTCTGCATAGGACCACAGACATCACTATGTACAAGTTGCAATTTCTGAGTAGCCCGAACTGAACCATCTTTTTGGAAATGAGGAATGCTGCATTTTGCCCAAAATACATCCTTCACAAACATGTTTTCGAGGTGCCTCAAGTTTGGGCAAAGAGGACGCCATTTCAGATTTCTGCAGGTGTAACAAACTAGCAAAATTCAGATGACCAAAGCATGCATGCCAAAGCTTTGCATCTGACATAGCCTGAGAATCATGTATTGCACATGCCGAATCATTCACAGATCTTTCATAGTCTATGAGCTTATACAACCCACGACATAAAATGCCAGAAGCAATAATCACATTGCCATTTGACAGATCATGAACTGCACACCTGTCATCAACAAATTTAACAACCAAGCCAACCTTGGCTAATGCAAAAACTGATAACAAGTTCTTCTTGATCCCTCACAAATAAAGCATTTGACAAAGTGAAAGAACTACCATCAGTAGTAGTCAAAATGATCTTACCAACTCCCATAACAGGATAAGAGGAGTTGTTGGCGCATGTAACAGTATTCCCTGTAGGGGCAAGCTCGAGTGAAGAGAAGAAACTACGCTGCGAGGTAATATGTTTGGTTGCCCCACTGTCAAAATACCAAACATATGAGTCTACTACAAACATGCACTGCTCATGAGAAGATGGGTCAAAACTGGAGACAGTAAACACCCATTCTTCTTCCTGCACAAGATTCTGTTTTTGGTGTAGAGGCCTCTGCAACAAACATTCCAGCCTCTTTCTTCTTTGCCTCTTTAGCAGCCAGTTTTGGATAGTTCTTTATGATATGATCATTCGCTTTACAGTACTTGCAAAACAATTTCTGCTTTTCTGATTTCTTCTCATCTTTATCTCCCTTCTTCGAATGTGCAGCATTTGCAGATTCCTGCTTACTAGTTGAAGAGCTCCATTTTCCTTTGCCCTTCTGACTAGCCAAGAAAGCTTAATCCTGTATAGAAGAGGCAAAGAGAATATAGTAGCTGATGCATTATCACAGATAATGTATCAAATGAGCTTTAAAGTTCTCGAAAGCTCATTAGTTCAAGAGATAAAGGAAGCACAAGTGGAAGATCCACATTTGTTATAGATTATTAGAACCATCAGTGATGACTCTATTATAGGAGACATGACAATTTCAACTCTTTCTTCCCCTAGCACAACGAACAAGTCCATTCTGTACTCTAAGTTCTTATAGGAGAACGAAATGGTCAAACAAAAAGGAAAGGTTTGCCTACTAGATTCCTGGGATTTGAGAAGAAAATTCATGCATGATAACCATGATGTGCCTTGCGTAGGACATCCTCGTGTTGATAAGACAATACAGGTTGTTAGAAGAACATTTTGGTGGCCTGGATTAGCCAAAGATGTCCATACTTATGTTCAACAATGCTTTATGTGTCAAGTCAACAAACAGAAAGGGTAAAGACACGAAATTTTTTTGCATCCTTCACGAATTCCAAATCATAACTGGGACGGTGTATCCATGGACTTCATAGTCGGGTTACCGTGGACCCAAAGGAAGCGGGATACTATCCTAGTTGTGGTTGACAAATTGAGCAAGATAGCTCACTTCATGATGGAGAGTGTTAATCTCCAAAAGAACAAGTTATCCTTGATGTTAGAGCACCTCTATATCAAGAACAACTCAAAACCTCAACCAATTTTGGAAATCTATTGTCAAATTATCAAGATTTGTTACTAATTGTGAAGAAACTGATTACTCAGAAAAGTCTATTATACTTAATCTGTTCATTGACTGATCAAATGTGTAAGGTTTCAATGAAACTCAGTAATAGGTGTTGCCTAAAGCTTGTGCACCTTCTCTAGTTAAAATTTTTCAAAAGGATTAGTAGATCTTGAGATTTCCTTCAAACAATGTACCTATGTCTGAAACTATTCTTTTGTGTAGTGGACTTTGACACGTGCAACTTCTAATGCATAGTTCTCCCAAACTAGACCCCATTTAGTCAAATGCTTTTTGCCACAAGTAGCTCACCTTTCAACTTAAAGAATGAGTGCTTAGTTGCTCAAAACTTTATTGTAGAGGGAGATCTGATCAAAACATTAATCATCGAATTTGCACCTCTACTTGTCTTCACTTCTTCTCTTTACACATGTAAATGTTCCTACTTAAAACTCTCTCAACCTGATTACAATTAGGCTCTCAAAACTTGTATAGAGGTCACTCAACTATATAATTAGACTTTTACAAAAGCATTCCTCAAGAAGATAAACACAAAAGGAGCACTGAGCAAAAGATCGAGGTGCAACTTTCTTCTATTCAGAGAAATCATACATCTAATTGATAATTCATGTTCTTCTCTATTTCTAAAGTCTTTAATGAATTCTAAAACTTGTCACTCATCATCTCTCTCACTCATAGTACATCCATATCAAGTATATATAGATGTTTACATCCCAACTCACCATAGATTACAAAGTTTCTATGAACTAATTACAAGATTTGTGTACATGTATATACATGTCTTCATCTTCTGGCCATGCACTAAACTTCAAGCCTCATATGTTGATCTTTGCTTCATTCTTTGACTTCAAATTTTGTCCTAATCATCAATTGATGATTGTCTTGCACCAACAACTCCCCCTCAATCATCTATTGTGATTTTCTCCATCTTCTTTATACCTACCATGTCTTTGAACCTCTGCAACTTAGGTCCATCCAAGCGTTTGGTTGACATGTCTGCAATCTAATCTTTTGTAGAAGTGTGTATGACTTCAATTTCTTTATCAATCATCTTCTCTCTCAAGAAATGATATTGCATCCCAATATGTTTAGTCGTGGCATGAAACACAGGGTTAGCAGCTAGATACAATGAACTCATATTATCTCCATGAATAGTGGGTGTACTATGAATGATGTCAAAACTCTTCATGAGAGTCTTCAACCATATAACCTCCTTTGTATCTTCAACCATACCTTTATACTCTACTTCTGTGGATGACAAAGCAATCATATGTTGCTTCTTAGAACACCAAGAGATTAACTTATCTCTCACATAACAAATATACCCATAGGTTGACCTCCTATCATCAGGATTACCTGCCCAATCTATATCACTATATATCTTGATTTTTGTATCTAATGTGAATCCTTAATACAAACCTTCTTTGAGTGTACCCTTAATGTATCTTAGCACCCTTTGTCCTGCAATCCAATGTTCTTTCCTAGGACAATGCATGAATTGAGACAACACTCCAACTGCATATGACAAATCAAGCCTAGTCAATGTATCATAGATTAGAATATCAACCAAACTTTGATACAACTTCATGTCCTTGAATTCTTCTCCTCCATATCTGCTCAATTTGTGATTCACCTCCATTGGAGTAGGTGCTACTCTGCAATCTTCCATTTTAAACTTGATTAGCAAATTCTTCAAATACCTTTCTTGAGTCACATATACTCCATGTTGAGTATATGAGATCTCCACTCCCAAGAAATATGACAAGTCTCCCAAGTCACTAATCTTAAATTCTTTCTCCATCTGCTTCTTAAGACTTTGTATGCCCTTCTCATTTGTACTTGTAAGAATTATGTCATCAACATATATGCAAATGTAAATGAATCCATCATCACTGCTTTAACAAACAAACTACTATCTGCCTTAGACAATTGGAAACCAAGCTCTTTCAAGAACTTCACAAATTTGTAATTCCATGCACTTGGGGCCTACTTCAAACCATAAAAAGCTCTCTTGAGCTTCTATACATACTCTGGATGACATTTATACTTGAAACCTTCTGGTTGCTCCATGAAAACATCATTTGAAATGTAACCATTTAGAAAAGCATTCTTCACATCTAATTAACATAGCTTCCAACCTTTACATGCAGCAATAGCTATGAGAGTCCTTACAGTTGTCATCTTTGCCACAATACTATAAGTCTCATCATAATATACTCCATATGTCTGAGCGTATCCTTTCACAACAAGTCTAGCTTTATACCTAGACACACTTCCATCTGCATACCTCTTTGTCTTGTAGAACCATTTGCATCCAATGATTTTCTTATTATTTGGTTTAGGAACCAAATCCCATGTCTCATTCTCCATCAATTCATCATACTCATCTTGATAGCTTTCTACCGATTTTCTTTACCTTTTGCCTCATCATATGTAGAAGGATCTTCCTCTACTTTCACCATGTAAGCATAATCTTTAGTGGTAAAAAATGAAGTATCATAACTGTACCTTATGGGTTGCTTTTTGTTCCTTGTTGACCTTCTAGCTTCTCCACTCTTTGAAGTTTCTAGTTCTTCATATTCTGAATCAAACCTTGGCAATTCTTTATTATCAATTTGAGCATCAACAATCTCTTCATCATCAAGAATTTGAATCTTTGATTTCCCCTTTCTTTGGGTCATGACTTATTCATCACTTGCATGAATATTAATTGTACCTACATACCAAGTGCCTTACTCATCAAATGTAACATCCTTTGACACAAGGAATTGTTTTGTGGATGGACTCCACAATATATAACCCATCTACTTATCATCATAACCAATGAACACATACTTTTCAGCTTTAGGTTCCAATTTATGCCTTGATTGAGATGGTACATATGCATAAGCGAGACATCCAAACACTTTGCAATGATCTAAGGTAGGTCTCTTACCCCACCATGCCTCATAAGGTGTCATACCATTCAAAGCCTTACATGGAATTCTATTAACCAAAGTAGCTGTATTTACAGCCTCAACCCACAAATAATAAGGGCAATTTCTCTCTTTCATCATTGACCCTGCAAACTCAACAAGGGTTCTATTTCTCCTTTCTGCTACACCATTTTGTTGAGGAGAGTACCTTCAAGTAACTTCCCTTTTTTTTACCCCCTCCATTTGACCTTAGTCTCTTCAATTAGAAAAATACTCTCCCCCTCCATTTGACCTTAGTCTCTTCAATTTTTTCCCTATGATTCTTTCTGCATACACATGATAATGTTTAAATGTATTGAACACCTCTGATTTATCTTTGATCACATATATAGTGATCCACTTGGTAGCATCATCAACATAAATCACATAATATCTTAAACCATTAATGCTAAAGTCCTTTGATGGACCCCACACATCTGTATGCACCAATTCAAGCTTCTTTGAATACATGAAACCATGCTTATTATATGATTGCTTATGAGCCTTACCTAATTGACATGCATCACATCCATATGTCATGTGTTGGCCTGCAACATTAGACAATCCAAGCACTGAACCATTGTTAATCATATCCTTAATACGTCTTTCATTGAAATGTCCAAGTCTTTTGTGCCAAAGATCTAACACAGAGATCTTATGTCCTCCATAAGTGAACAAGGCATGACCAACATTGCCTTGAAACTTCAATGTGAATAGCCTTCCTTCTTTCTTCCCTGAAACAATTTGTTTGTACCCATGGCTAGGGTCTTCAACATAAACTCCATTATTAGTGAACCTTACTTCATAACCTTTCTCTACAATTTTCCCTACACTTATCAAATTCTTTGGAATTGTAGGAACATACAAAACCGTACTCAAAAGAATGCTTCCATCCTTGGCCTTTACTAATCCAATGGACTTCACATTGTGCTTTGTGTTATCACCTGTTTGAACTACATGATTACTCACCTTATTCTCCAAATTAGTCATCAAAGCTATGTTGCCACTCAAGTGATTGCTACACCCTGAGTCTATGTAGAAGACTCTTTGATCTTCACTTTGTATTTCACAAGTTGCATTCATAATTAAGCTTGAATCCTCTTTCTAATTTGAAGCATAGTTGTAATAGGTATTTTTGTAGGATTGACTTTGAAAGCCTCTACCTGCATTTCTTCCAAAGAAACCTCTACTACCTCTACCTCTGAAATTACCCCTCTGATTTCTATTACCTGTTCCTCTTGAATTAAAGTTTTGATTATATCCTCCACCATTCTGATTATTATGCCAACATTCATGAGCTAAATGGTTAGTTTTACCACAAATCCAACAAGCTTTGATACCCCTTTATTGCTTCTACCTCTTCCTCTTCCTTTTCCACCTCCTCTTCCTCTTGGGAAGTTGGCTTGACTCATAGTGCCTTCATCTTCATTCAATTGTTGCTTGCCTTTGTTACTCTTCTTCTTATCCTTTGAATACATTGCTTGACCTGTACTTTTATCAACATCACCTTTGACATCTTGCTCAAAGGTTAGCATATGTCCTAGCAATTGATTCAAATCAGGAGTGAAATGATCTAGTGACAATTCAGTGGATAGAATGAAAGGCTTCAACTTCTCATCTCCTCTCAAACCTGTGAGAATTTGGCTTACCAATTTGTCCTCTTCAATGTCTTCATCAATTGTTCCTAATGCATCTACAATATCCTTCATCCTTGCTACATAATCAGAAATAGATTGAGAAGCCTTCTTTTTTAATGTGGTGAACTTTGTCCATAAAGATGCCTTCCTTGACTTTGTAGTATTTTGGAAATGCTCCTCCAAAGCATTCCATATGTCACTTGCACTTTCGAGTCCTTTAGTGTGAGGTAGCAAGTAATCATCGACTCCCATGTAGATAATGCTCCTTGCTTGAACATCTGTCTTCATCCATGGCTTCAGATTTGAGAGCCCTTCCCTAGTTGGAACACGAGGATCCCTAAATTCTGGTTTCTCTTCTTCACCTGTGATGTATCCTATCAGATATTTGCTCATAAGATGAGCTTCCATCCTCATTGACCAAGCAGGATAGTTTTCTCTATCCAATTTCTCTATCTAAAGAGAATCTCCCATCCTTTCTTCACCTGTGTAATAAATTCTTCAAGATTTGTGAATAATGAATGTACCTTTACTTTGAATGTAGTTCCTTTTGATCCTCTTGATAGCTTCAGGTCTCCTTCACTAGCTTTCACTTCAAACTTTCACCTTTTGAATCTTCAAGGATTGATTTTTGTATATCTGCAATAGTTGGGGTCCTCCTTTCTTCAAATCTGATGACTCCTGCTCTGATACCACTGATGGAGAGTGTTAATCTCCAAAAGAACAAGTTATCATTGATGTTAGAGCATCTCTATATCAAGAACAACTCAAAACTTCAACCAATTTTGGAAATCTATTGTAAAATTATCAAGATTTGTACTAACTATGAAGAAACTGATTACTCAGAAAAGTCTGGTATACGTAATCCATTCATTGACTGATCAGATATGAAAATTTTTCAATGAAACTTTGTATCAAGTGTTGGATAAAGCTTGGACATCTTCTCCAAGTTAAAACCTCTCAAAAAGGTTAGTATATCTTGAGATTTCCTTCAAACAATGTACCTATGTGTGAAACTATTCTTTTGTGTAGTTGACTTTGACACCTGCAACTTCTAATGCATAGTTCTCCCAAACTAGACCCAATTTATTCAAATACTTTTAGCCACAAGTAGCTTACCTTTCAACTTCAAAAATGAGTGCTTACTTGCTCAAAACTTTACACTGTGGAGGGAGATATGATCAAATCATTGATCATTGAATTTGTACCTGTACCTTTCTTCACTTCTTCTCTTTACACATGTAAATGTTCCTACTTAAAATTCTCTCATCTTGATTACAATTAGGCTCTCAAAACTTGTACAAAGGTCACTCAACTATATAATTAGACTTTTACAGAAGCATTCCTCAAGAAGATAAACACAAAAGGAGCACTGAGCAAAAGATTGAGGTGCAACTTTCTTCTAGTCAGAGAAATCATACATCTAATTGATAATTCATGTTCTTCTCTCTTTCTAAAGTCTCTAATGACTTCTAAAACATGCCACTCATCATCTCTCTCACTCATACTACATCTATATCAAGTATATAGATGTTTACATCCCAACTCACCATACATTACAAAGTTTCTATGAACTAATTACAAGATTAGTGTACATGTATATACAAGTCTTCATCTTCTAACCATGCACTAAAATTCAAGCCTCATATGTTGATCTTTGCTTCATTCTTTGACTTCAAACTTTGTCCTAATCATCAAGTTATGATTTTCCTACACCAACATTTCATACCCATGTAGGAGATGATAGAAGCTCCACAGGCAGTGTAGTTGTTTATCCATCATGTTTTCTGATTGCATGGGTTACCGACATCCATAGTTTCAGATAGGGATGACCTATTCACATGAAACTTTTGGAAGTTTGCGTTTGATAAATGGAAAGTGTCATTAAATATGAGTAGTGGTGATCATCCTCAAACAGATGGTGAGACCAAGAGGGTACAACCAGATACTCAAGGACATGTTGAGGGCATATGTGTCAAAGAGACAGACAGATTGGGATAGTTATTAGCCACTAGTTGAGTTTTCTTATAACAATAGGCCTCGTAAGGTGATAGGTATCTCTCCTTTTGAGATGAATTATGGCATGAAACCTAATGCTCCCAATATCATAGGCATGCCAAAGAAATGTCCTAGTGCTTCATAGTTCTTACCGAACCTCCAAACAAATTTAGAAATAGCTAAAGCCAAGATGCAGCAAGCCGCTCGTAAGGCTAAAGAATATGCTGATAGGAAGAGATCTCCTAGATCCTTTGAGGAAGGGGATAGAGTCTTTCTTTAGGTACTAACTAGATCTACTTCATTATCCACAAGGAAGTGTAGTAAGCTTTCACCAAGGTTTTGTGGACCTTGGAAGATAAATAAAAAGCTAAGTGAAGTTGCATACCAATTAGAGCTTCCTCCAGATTGCAAAGTTCATCCAGTGTTTCATGTCACTAAACTTAGAAAGTATATTTCTAAGGAGGATAATATAATAGAAGGTATTGTTTCTTTTCAAGAAAGTGATAGCATAGATCATTCTCCAGACAGGATACTAGGTCAGAGACAGAAACCATTGAGAAATTGTAACATCCAAGAGTATTTAGTAGCCCGGAGAGGATTACCACTTATTGACTCTACTTGGGAATCAAAAGCTCTAGTTCGCAAGTACTTTCCCTCATTGATCATTGAGGACAATGATCTTTAGAAGGGGGAGAGAGTTTCAAACATAGATCCACAAGGATCATGAATTTGGTCCATAGGGATCAATCCATGTGTGTGAGGGACACGGGCCAGCTAGCCAAGGTCCCAAGCTCAAGGGATACCCTAATGTACTTGGTAGTAATGGGAATAAATATTGCATGATGACCACATGTTGACACTTGATTATTCCATAACATTGCTATTTTTAGAGTAGAAGAGGGTATATATGGATGGGAGGAGAGTCACACACACATCATTCAAGACTATTGCTAACAGGAGGCCACATTGCCCTTCTTGCTCTCTTCCTCAAGCTATCTTATGTCTCTAGTTTCATTTGTGTGGTTTTCTTTCTTTCTTTTTTTTGTTTTGATTTGTAATATCTACAATAAGGCTTCTCCTCTCCTACGACATTGTTGAAAGGTCACATCACCTTTTCCTTTGCTTTTGCTCTTGCTACTCTATGAATTTACTCCTTTCTTTTTTCATTTCAACCACATTCCTCTCCACTTGCCTTATCTCTACCACCATCAAAGTTCTACTTGGGATTATTTAAGAATGACACTACAAATGTCCCCCGTAATTCAAGCAATGTCATAAGCAAAATGATGGCTTTCATCTTATAACGAAATGCATGTAGGCACGAGTCTAAAACTACGAGGGAGTAATTATGAACAAACAATGCGCTACAAGAATTTTAGACTCATAGAGCTACATATTGACAAGTTTGCACATCAAAGGTACCTAATTCACATGTATAGTGTTCTCATATGTGACCATGAACTTCCCCCATACCTCAAAAGCTATAGTGAGGTCCTTTAAGTTGCGTAAAATTTCATCTCAAACATCCAACTTGATGTATGTGTTGGATTTCTTGGTCATAATTGAGGCTATAGTGGGGTCCTTTAAGTTGCGTAAAATCTCATCTCAAACATCCAACTTGATGTATGTATTAGATTTCTTGGTCATAATTGTTCAGGTTGCATCTATCATTCTTTTTTCTTTTTCTTTTTTTTTAATGAAACCTTCACAATCTTGCTCAAGGAAAAGAATGCTTTGCATCCTCTCTTTCCATGAGTCAAAGCCATTCCCTTTGAACTCCTTATGATCAAAGAGACTCTTGACATCAAAAGATGAAGCGGTCATTTCGTGTGTTGTCGCTAAAGAAACCAAATGGTGTCAGACATTGGTCTACAGAGACCACTCCATGTGTGTGTGGGACAAGGGCCAGACATAGTCAAGGTCCCAAGCTCAAGGGATAACCTAAGGTATTCAATGGTAATGGGGATGAGTGTTGCATGATGGCCACATGGTGGCACTAGACCATTCCATATTAATACTATTCTGGATGCAAGAGGATATATTGGATGGGAGGAGAGTGGCACACACATCATTCACAAGTCTTTCTTACATTTGGTGTTTAGAGCCTTTTTGGGAAGTCATATTTTTTAAGGGATTTTATGTGTAGAAAGTAACCACTTCAAGATTTGAATCGGGGCATCGCTTCATTGAGCTTCTGACTAAGTCGTCGTGTGAGGAGAGGTTGATTGTAGAGAGCAAAAGAGAAGCTTTTGAGCTTCCTCAGAGAGATTTTAACCCCCCAAGGAATCCTAGATTGTTCAGACCACGCAGGAGGCCCCCTCCAAGCACATACGATCGGCCAAACTGCCTGCACACTACCTCAGAGGAGAGATAGAGAGGGAGAGAGAGCCTTGCCTCTCTTCTCTTGATATTGGCATTATGGAGGAGATGCAAAGCATTATATAATCGCTTTTCGCACTATGACTGGGATATATGGGATAAAGAGTAGCTTGCGCATGTTCAATTGAGGAGAGAAGGGCAATTCGATTTTTTTTTTGAAGTCTATAGCTAAGATTAGGCTAATCTAGCTTATTTAGACTACCTACCTCCACTCATTTGGCCATAGCTTGCTCATATCAACTCCAAATTGGGTGATTTTCTTGCTATGGATTCCTCATTGAGAACTCTTTCCATTGAATGGTTACCTTTTGGATCCACTCTCAAACCTATATAGAGCTTCAAACTTGGCTATTTAACATTGAGGACCCGTGTTTGTGCACTTCTTTGATGCATTAATCATCAGGAGAATCTTGGAGAAGCAAGAGGAGTGTGTGGATCATTTCCAGCACCTGCACACACACGTGTGCATCAAGCTTTTGGACCTTAAGATAAGCTTTCTGGTCAATTTTAAGGCATTCTTGCTCTCATACACTAGACACTTACACCTTTCCAATGAGCCATCTTGCACTCAATTTTGAGCTCTGTAGAGAGAGCAGCAGCCTCTGCAAGATTACTATTGGCAAAGAAGATGATGTAGAGAATTGAAGGAGCAAGACAATGATGGTCACAAGTGTATGTATATTGCTTCCATGTAATGTACAAGTGATTTCAAGTCTTTATATAGAATCTAGGAGTGTTCCATGACTTCTACAAGTGGAATTTGAATTCAAATGAAGGTGGGAATGGTTGTTGGAGGGAATCAATTCACTTTCCTACAATCTAGGAAAAGTGAAGATCTAGTTTGATCTACTTTTAGGTGATTTGATTGCTTGATTGAATGCAACTTAAACCACCACAAATTCGTGGGATTTGGGCTCTATCTTTCTACCTTTACATGTGTAAAGCTCAAGGCTTTTACAACGTAAATGAACCATCAAAAATCTCTCAAAGAAATACAATAAATGAGCATAGGAAAAAGAACTCTCCAACGGATATTCTTTCAATGCGATAGCTTTTGATGTAGATCAAAACCACCTCAAGCATCGTGTAAGCTTGATGTTCCAACATTAACTGGGTGGGAACTAATTACGTTATGTATAGACCTAGTGTCAAAGAGTACCTTGACAGGATGTCCTGCCATGACTCCCCTCATGAAAATGAGTTTTGTGTCAGGAAACTGATATCCTTTCTGTGCCGCTGGCAAAATCACAACATCTGGCGTAGTAGGGACCTTTTTTGTGACTGTCATGGCCACTATGGGAAATGATAGCGGTGATGGAGGTTCTCCAAATTCCTCATCATCATCACTCCCTTCCTAAGTGGGATTTATGACTATGGTAGCTACTATTTTCTTTTTCTTAGGACAATCCTTGAACAGGTGTTGTCCTAAACACCCATAGCACAATCCTTCTTTCATTGCCTTCTCTTTTTGCTAAGGGGTAAGTATGGAATTATTATAAGCCTTCTCAGCCAAAGTGAACACTTTTCTCTTACCTCCTTCTATCGTCTTGACCATATGCTCTTGCTTAGCCTCTCTAGAAGGTTGTGCACTGATCTAACCTGGAGTAAGTGTGTGGAAGGATTGGCTGACCTTAGGCCATGAGGACTCTGACCCTAGAAGCCTGTGCCCCTATGGCCATCCTCATAGACTAAAGCCATCTCCATGGCCTGTGCCAAGGACTGACATCTTTCCTTCCTCACCAATGGCCTAATAGCTTCTCTTAGTCCCAAGATGAACTTGTGGACCTGGAGAAACTCAAGGATAATATCAATCACAAGCACCTCTCTATACTTATTCGCATACTCCTGAACTATCTCATTCTTTTGAATAATGAAGAACAAAGTATATGCTCTAGACCTCTCATCAAGTGGTATAAATTATTATAGAATAAGGTCTTGATCCTCAGTCTTGGGAACTTTCTTATCTTGTTCAACCTTACACCACCACCTATGGGTGAGGTCCATAAGGTTATATGTAGCTTGTTGAATCTTGTGCCTATCATCCATGATATGACACAAGCAGAAGCACTGTTCCCACTTGATGAGCGACTGCTCAACAACATCACCAGTCCTAGCACTAGTCAAACCATGATATCTAGGTGGCTTAAGGTCCTTAAGCTACCATCTGGTCTCTTTGAATAGGATGCTATCTCTAGGGACTTTTGGATTTTGATGCTCATATGGAGCATCTACATCCATCCTTGGCAAATCAGGATCATGCACCTCTTCCTCTTTCTTGGACACAAAGAGTGATCTCTAAATTGGTAATCCTATTACTCATGGTTTGCATGGGATCTACCGGGTTCCCTTCCATGAGTGTATCTCTCTTAGAAGGGGATGATGGTTGTGTGTCCATACTAGGTGATGGTGATGATCAATGAATATTTTTAGATTTTCTAGTTTTAATTTTTTAAAATGATTTTTGAATAGTACGTTCTATGTAAACCTAAGTAAATCAGTGGCAAAAAATAAATAAATAAATCATAAGCCTTTGCTCAATGGAAAATAAATAAACACGGATCTTTTAGTATGTTTTGTATTCTTGAATGCATATGCATACTAAATTTCTAAAAATTTCGATAGCATAATAGTGCAATTTTGAAAATAAGAAAACTTATACCAAGTAAAACAAGTAATTTCCGCAATAACAGTGCTGGTAGGCACGATCTAACTACAAATAGACTGACCCCCTGCAAAGAAGAATACATGCACTGTACAATATGAGTCGACATCTAAACTACGTGTATACTCTAGGTACTATGCAAAATTGCACGCCCTATATACAATATGGTGCAAAAGGAAAGCAACAATGCATATTAATTGATAAAAAGACTTATTTGAAGGTTCAAAATATAGTGTGCGTAGGTGCGGGAGATGGTCCACCATTCGTTGGAATAGCTTGCCAAAACTCTTCCAATAGTTAATGCTTCAAAACTATGCTTGAAAAAGGGTCATTGATGAGGAAAGAGCAAACTCCAAACTCTAAAGATGATGGGAATTGAAGCCTAAATATGGATTGCAACCACTCTCTGGAAAGAACTCTCAAAGAACTATCCACAACGTCAAAGATGTATGAATTTGGATCTTGAATGACCAAGATATGGCCAATTATGTGGAGCTAGGTCATATAAATAGCTAAATTATCAAGCTCTTGACTATAGTCTCCCCAAGGAATTTGAATTCCTAGCTTCACGTCAAATAATTTCCTTCAACCCAAAGATGCATGCATGCTTTGGCTTCTATCCCAAATATGTTGCAGACAAAATTCAATGCAAGTCGATATAGAAAGCACTCTGTTTGTTGTGTTCAACTTCAAGAAAAGGAGCATTGAAAGAGTAGCAGCATCTTCGTTCTCTCTCTAGTTCATGTGGGTAGCATGTGAGTGCTAGATTCTGGGCGTCCCTGTGGATGGTAGCACGGGTAGAAATCTTCATGGACTGGGTAGCGTTCTGGGGTAGTCCTAATCACATGTTCGCATCGTTGTACTTTAGAGGGACATGCATTCCCATAGGCGCTATGCTCAAGCAAACGTTTTGCTCCAAACAACTGTGGAATGACGACGGTGCTGGAATCTCCAATAAGACAACAATCCCAAAAAGCTCCCAAAAACGACGATAAATGCAAACACACGTGAAAAAAACGATGAGAAAACATCTAGGCTTTGATACCAATTGTTAGCAATAGGCTTGAATGATGTGCACGTGACTCTCCTCCCATCCATATATACCCTCTTGCATTCTAAAAATAGCAATGTTTTGGAATAATCTAGTGTCAACATGTGGCCATCATGCAACACTTATTCCCATTACTACCAAGTACCTTAGGGTATCTGTTGGGTTGTAGGGTATGCACATACCCACAATTGTGCATAGAAACCCTCCCTAGACCAAAATAATATCTCTTTTTGTATCTATTTAGGATTTCACATAAGAACCCCCCCTAGACACTTTTTAATATTTCTCATAAACTAAAGCTATGGAGCCTAGTTGTAAATGCTCACCTTTGTCAAGAAGGCTAGAAAAATCTCCACGCGCACGTATTCTTCTTCCTTGGGAGATTTGGTTGTTAGAAAAGATCTTTTTGAAATATGGAAGTTAGGCATGTGCTCCTTTTTGACTAGTCAAAAGGAGCACATGGGGAATTGTACTGAGCCTATAAATAGAGGCTATTTCTTGTAAAGAAGAGGTCCCTTGGCCATGGCCTTGGCCTCCATTTTGGTAATGGAAGAAGGTGTCATTTGCTACTCTCTTGCTTCCTTGTGTGCAAGGCGATGATCTTGGTGTATGGATTTGCATGTGTGTGTGCATGGTTGGGAGGATGTTCCCCTTGCTCCTTGTGATGTTGGCCATTGTTGCCATTGCTCCATGAGCGTGGGTGAACCCCTCCTCTCATTCTTTGCCCCAACTTGGAGAGACCTCTCACTTCCATGTGAGGCGGTTAGGGTTTGTTGTTCCCCTTTTCTCAACATTTTGGCATCGTTGCCGGGGACGTCGGCCTTTAGCCGTTGGTTTTTCCAAGTTTGCGTGTCCATACTTCGTGAGATGCACCTTGACACTTGGAGAAGGATGAATACGTGTGGCCTTTGGTTGGCCTAGGGTACCTCTCTTCTTTTAATTTTTGAGTAGTTTTGGTTCATTTTTTCTGTTTGTTGCACAAAAACACCCCCTAACCCCCTTCTTTCTCTCACACACATCCCCACACACACATTTGGGCATCAACCCCATCTCTATCCTTTCTTGAAAATTGATGCTTGCATTGGAAAAAGGGGGTGGGTAGTTACCCTTTGTTATCCCTCCCTCTCATCCATGAAAGATTTCGCAGATGTTTTGTTTTATTGTTGCAAAATGAAAAAAAAAAATTATAACGCTCAAATCAAGATGCAATACAAAATTTGATGTGGGGGGTACGTGGGCTTCAATGTTGACAGAGGTACGTTGAGAGAGTTAAGCACCTCCCCTCTCCATCTTTGGCCATTAAATGCCATTGGGCTATCGTATGTGTGATGGTGGGGAAGTAATCACTTCTCCCTCACCCGACTGCTGGTTCAGAGAGCGGGGGAGTCTTTTGGTTCCTTCCCTCTACCTCATTCGGGTGTGTCCTAGGGTTGAGCTCCCCCTCCTTGGGGTCGAGCTCAGTTTCTACCCTCCATCTCTATTGAAGGTCTACGACAGATGACTTTACACTTAGCTGTGCGCACACCTGCAGATGCTTCATGATGACATTATGGGATGACCCTTGAGCTTCTCATGCTTGAAGTCGAGCCTGTTGTGCTCCTTCCACCCGATAAGCCTGTTCTATGGAGGTAAGCTATGGCTTCCCTTCAGATCGACACCTGCGACCTATGATTGTGGAGTTAAACAATGCTCCTGTCTTCTATCTCATTGTCTCTCACCTCTCGACTGATCATGGCTTGCGAGTTTCATTGTGTGCAACACTTGTCAGGGTGTACTACCCCTGACAGACATTATGGCACCTGGCCATCGTTTCATCATGCGGTAAGAACTTCTTCACACGTAAAGCTCTTTGCTGGTGACCTCTAGTTTCTACGTTTGCCTGGTAAAAATGTATGTAGGGTTTGCGATCTTCTGGTGGCAGCCTACTCATGTGCGAAGATTCGGCATCCTCCTACTTGTTCCTTCATGGAGGTTACTGCCCTTGTTTCCTCCCATGAGGATCTCACTATGGAAACTGAGGGTGAGCTATTCTCTTGCTGTCCAGCTTGGAGCCAAAGAACTTCCTTGTGCTTCCCCATTTCCTCGCCTCTATTGCTTTTTGGGGTCAAGGCATACTCCTTCTCTCTCCATTATCGGCTACATCTTTCTCTCAACGTCTGCATAAACTTCTCATGCCTCTGAATACTTTATGTTTGAACAAGATGATTTGGTTTCTCCCTTTTTCCCTTCTAACAAGGATTAGCATTGTGAAACAGAAAGTCTAAAATCCTCAAAACTCCCGTGTTGTCCTCATGAAGTCCCCATGGCTGCTTCATAAGTATAGAATTGGGATCCGGCTGCAAAATCATGTATTGGTTGTTTGTACCTAATGGGATCAAGATGATTTAGTTCCTCATGTATCTTGTTATTTTCAAACGCCTCTAACAGAAGAAATCTCCAAGGATATAAGATATGGTTGTTCTTTATCTAGGAAAGAAGTTTTGATCTGGTATTATGTGCAGAAATGAATGTGATTCTTGCATTATTACAGCTGCAAAGAAAGACAAAAAAGAAGGGGGGTTGGAGAAGTAATTGACTAAATATTCCTCAGACCTCCATATCAATGTCGGATGGTATTTCTTTATCTCATTACTCTTGCCCACTTCTTTTCCATGTTCCATGACAGGTGATGTAAATTGTGTACTGAGTATTTGAAGGTCATACAAAGACTTGGCCTGCCACCATAAACACCCAAATGATTGCTTATCCTATTTAGATAATAGTATTGCTACACATTGTTATACCTATGTTTGTGCAGAAATATTCGGATGGAAGGGGAGCTACCACAAGGATTTTCTGGTGTGGCATGTGGTTGAAATTCATCAGTCAAAATGCAGCTTTCACATATGTTTTGATTACAACTTCAGGAAATATGTTGCTCAAGGGAAGTATATTGCACTTGAGCACTACAGAATGTGCACTACTACCACATGCTATTGTGAAATATTCCTCTTTCTGTAAGTGCATTTTGTAGGTCTTGTGAGCTTTTCATATGTGGTTACATGGTCATTGTACGGCCATAAGATAATATTGAATTACTTAGCTGAACACAGAAAGAGAACATATGTAAAGGCACACAGGTATGAGGCACTGAAAAATTCACATGTGAAGTTTCACTAATTTTTTCACACATAATGCTCACATCCGTGTTCATATGAGTTGTTTCCAATAACTTGTCTGTCCAGGTCTCTAAGCGATGAGGATTCCACACTCAGGAAGGAATGGAACATATGTGCATCACAATGTGACTTTTGTATTGAATTTTAGTTGTTGCTAAACTCCTAGGAAACTCAGCTTTGTGCATATATGGTTTATCAATGGCTGCCGAACCTTGCTATATTGTTAACATGTGCTATATAGGTGTAAGTGTGGTGGTGCCTGATTTGTTCATATCTTCATCTCCTTGATGCACTATCACCGTAAGCAGAGCCTTGTGGGATCTTGGCATCGTGTCTACTGATTTCATAAATATAGAATTTTTTTTTTAGTTGCTCAGATAATGCTCAAATTGGCCTATCTGAGTGCTTCAAGCCAAAGAGGGGGATGTATGTAACCCCTGATCTTCAAGTCTAACTACTGATCCACCTACAGCTAGTTACTACCATCATTTAGGAAATGTTTGTACGACCTTTCCGATGGGTTGCATGATACTTGAAACATATTATTAAGCTCCTTGATCTTTGAGGAAAATCTCCATGCTTGTCTGACCCAGCTCTAACGCAGGAAACCTGATATATGCCCTCTACAATTTACACCGTTGCAAAGGGTGCTCCCTTATGATGGTTGTACACTCAGGCTTGACAGATGGAGGTGGAGTATTAATAGTTGTGAAGTTTGATTTGCCTCCATGTTTTCATCAAGTCAGGGGTAGGCTTCATTTTATGATGCACTCACTAAATTGAACTAGCTGCCCTCTTACGATATCAAGCATGCAATTTGGCGACTTACTCCATGACATATGTAAAGGGAAATTGTTAATACTGATAGAATATTTAGACTTGTGTTAGAGTTTTGTGTGACTGTCCACTTTGATAGGATCATGTAAATGATGTGGTATTCATGGATTTCTAAAGCCTTCACACACAAGTTGGGAGAATTATTCTGTCTAGGACCATTGCACTTAAGAAAATCTCCCCAAGTAGTATGCATATAATGCTCTTTTTGAATCAGCTCTACATTATGCAGAAGAATGTCTTGAGGACATCTTGCAAGGAGACATTGTGGATTCAGACTTGTTCAAAGACTAAATTAAGAGTGAAGTCACTATGGAATGAGTGATTGTTTTTTGCTAGGGAAACTCTCTAGTTTCACAATGCTCATTTAAAGCTTATTTTGCATTTCAGTTCAACACACTCGGAACTTCAGCACTGATCCTTCTCACCTTCTACAGATGATTTGAAACTGTGCTTTGCAGGAATAGTGCTGGATAAGCTGATTGAATTTCATGAATGCTTGTAGAATGATAGGATTCATAAGGTTGCACTATTGTCTAATCATGTTGTGAGCACATAACACATGATAATTTGCAAGCTTGTTGACTAGGAGCATACTATAAATGATGGCAGGATCATAGGCTACATTCATCTCATGCTTTACATTGCAAAATGTCACACTCCCTCTTGAAAATAACAGAGTATAATTTCATAGAGGCATAAGAGTTGGGCACTCCTTGCCTTGACTTGGCTCCTTGTTTTTTTGGGGCTATCTTTTTTGTTGGATTGCAGGAGAAAGAAGATTGTCTTACAGACTTCTCTCTAATAGAGCAAGTCTTGTAGCAATAGATGCTCCCTGATGTGGAAACTAAAGTTGAAGTGAATGTTTATCACATTACTAGATGCAGTCTACTTGCTTTTTGTATTTTATTTCAGGTTTGGGAGCTGCTGAAGAAGGCATTTCCAGCCTTACCAAGGACTGCACAATGGGAGGAATGACTGGGCTGACTGTCCCCCAAGGGGATTGTGTCACCCAGCTATAAGGAGTGAAGATTTGCATATTGAGGATGGACTGAGGACCTGCAGTATTGCAGATTTGGAAGATTGAAGATTGAGGTGTTGAAGATCAATGAAGAGTATGAAGACTTGAAGACTGCAAACTGCAGAATGGAAGATTTGCAAACCTGGAGCTTCTCAGAATTGAAAAACTCAAGATTGAACCAGTTTTGTTGTGTATGATCCTTTCCTCTTAGCTTTGTCGAGGACGACAAAGTCTAGGGGGGGGAGAGTGTTGGGTTGTAGGGTATGCACATACCCACAATTGTGCATAGAAACCCTCCCTAGACCAAAATAATATCTCTTTTTGTATCTATTTAGGATTTCACATAAGAACCCCCCCTAGACACTTTTTAATATTTCTCATAAACTAAAGCTATGGAGCCTAGTTGTAAATGCTCACCTTTGTCAAGAAGGCTAGAAAAATCTCCACGCGCACGTATTCTTCTTCCTTGGGAGATTTGGTTGTTAGAAAAGATCTTTTTGAAATATGGAAGTTAGGCATGTGCTCCTTTTTGACTAGTCAAAAGGAGCACATGGGGAATTGTACTGAGCCTATAAATAGAGGCTATTTCTTGTAAAGAAGAGGTCCCTTGGCCATGGCCTTGGCCTCCATTTTGGTAATGGAAGAAGGTGTCATTTGCTACTCTCTTGCTTCCTTGTGTGCAAGGCGATGATCTTGGTGTATGGATTTGCATGTGTGTGTGCATGGTTGGGAGGATGTTCCCCTTGCTCCTTGTGATGTTGGCCATTTTTGCCATTGCTCCATGAGCGTGGGTGAACCCCTCCTCTCATTCTTTGCCCCAACTTGGAGAAACCTCTCACTTCCATGTGAGGCGGTTAGGGTTTGTTGTTCCCCTTTTCTCAACAGTATCCCCCGAGCTTGGGACCTTGGCTAGCTAGCCCTTGTCCCTCACACACATGGAATGATCCCTATGGGCCAAAGTCATGATCCCTATGGATCAATGTCTGACACCTCCACTGTGGTCATTGAAGAGTTATAAGACATGGAGGATATACGATGTGCTTCCATTGCAAAAAATGATGCACATTCTTACAATAATTATTTATGGTACATGCACAAGATATGTAGATCACTAAAAGTGATCTTATTGATGCATTATTGCTTGTTATTGACGCGTTCCCATAAACATGGATTATGGATTCAGATGCTGACTCCTACTAGGGAGTGTTCTTCCACATTTCATGCACAAAAACATGGAAATGTGTATCTTGGGAATAAACATGCTTATTCCATTGAGGGAATTAAGTAATGTACACTTTGTCATTCGATGGTTCCAATGAGCTCTTCCTACTTAATGTATGCTATGTTGTAGGTATCAAATTGTTTGTTTGGGCAAATGCATATGCTTTACTATTTCACTATCTTTGAAAAGGGCTCGTGTAACCTTGTAAAAGGATCTAAGATGATTGAGAGAGGCTTCAACATAGTTTCCACCTAGCTAGCACTCGAACGAATGTCTTCTCTCCTCCCAACCAAACCTTTTGTATATAGATATTGAGGACATAACCACTTTGATTCTAAGTCACTCTTTACAAAAGCAACCCACTTGAAAGCTACTCTTTCTGAAAAGTAGCACCAATTGAGAACCATCCTTTTTTGAATCTATCCACACCACTCTTTTTTGGATTGATTCTCTACCACCCTTTATCTAGAAAGATGCCAGTTACACAGAATGGTCCATAATGTTCCTACTCATGGAGCCCTTGGGCAAAGCCTTGATACTTGCGAGATTTGAAACCAAGACCTCCTCCTTGTCCCCTTTAAGAATTATCCACTAAGCTAGGTGGATTCCATGTCTTAGAGAGCCCTAGAACCTCTACTTAAGTCTAGTATTGAGATCTTTGGCCAAACAGTTAAGTGATCAATTAGTGCCCGAATTCAAATTTGTTTGAACCAATTCCAATTTCCTCCCTTGGAAAGATTTTTTCCTCGAAAATATAGCTATATATAAATCTATAGCCATCCCTTGAACCTCATGCTCTACCCCATAAGAACATGCTTTAGTCATTCATTCATTCAATTACCAACTTAAGACTGGAAAGTAGGAAACCTTTACTGGATTGTGGAAAATTTTTCCCAAGTGGAATTTTCCTTAGTTCCATCCTTCCATTTCATTAAGCACTCTTTTTACAAATGACTTTTTGTATGTTTGTCTCGGGTGCAAAGTATCCTTTCATATTCATGAGGAGCTGTTTCACTTACTAGAAGTGGAAATATGACATGTTGTCCAACCAGATTATCTAAATTTGTCAGACTTTTTCTAGGTTGGCTAACATGGAACACTGGATGAATCAAACTTTCTTTTGGAAGTTGTAATTCATATGCCCACATTCCAACTTTTTTTATGATTAGAAAAGCACCACGATATCTGGGCAACAACTTAGCACATTTTTTGACCTATCAAGAACTCAAAGATAAACTTGAACTCTAAATTGAAAAGAAGCTTCACGTCTTTTAGGATCCGCATAAGATTTTGCTCAATCTTGAGCTCTTTTCAAGTTTTCTTTAGCTAACTTGAGCTTAAAGTTCATGTCTTGAATGAATTCTTGAGCTTTTTGAACTCATTTATTTTGAAGTTCCATTGCATACGATAGGTTGGAACCCATACATCAACATGCATCTTTGGCTTCCCTGGCATCTACGGCTCCCTTGGTGACGGTTGGATACACACAAACACCTTTTAATTAAGGAGTGTCAATAAGGATGTTGGAGTTTGAGGTTTGCGGAAGCACACGAACAACACAAGGAAGAAGAAGAAGAAGCTTGGAGCACAACACAAAATACTGAATGTATTACCACTTTAATGTACAAAGATAAGTGACCCACTAAGGTCATAAGTGTATATACAAGCCAGGGGGAAAAACCTCCTAAAGAGGGAAAAAAGTGCCCCGACGGTCCTAGTGTGTTCATACACATCACTACCTAAATATATCAATAAACCCCCCTGAGAGTGATGCGGTGAATAAGGAGCTGGCACTCATGTATAAGGAAGTGCCAAGCTATGTTGAATCAATCCACAAAAGGAAGTAATCCTAATGCTTTGCGGAAAGCTTCAAACTTCTCCCTAGGTAGAACCTTTGTGAAAAGGTCTACAATGTTCTCTCTATGTGGGCACATATGCCAAACTGATCTCTCTAGCAAAGAACCTCTCCGTGACATAATGATAGTGCATGTCAATGTGCTTAGTGCGAGCATGGAACACAGGGTTCCTCACAACTGCCAACGCACTCTGACTGTTAGTGAAGATGGTGGTGGCAAAAGATTGACCAACACCCAAACCATCCATAAGGTGTCTGAGCCTCACACACTCATCAATTGCTGTGAAAGTTTCCCTATACTCATCCTCACAACTCGAAGTGGCCACAGTAGGTTGCTTCTTGCTCAATCAAGATATACATGAGCTACCAAGCATGAAGCAAAAGCCACTAGTGGACACACAAGTGTCATAGCAAGTAGCCGAGTCAGAGTCAGAGAAAGCATGTAAATATGGTGGTAGTGATCCCCCCTTTGGGATAAAATAATCCAAGTAGATGGGTACCACTCAAGTAGTGAAAGATGCGCTTAACCGCCTACCAATGCTTAACACCTAGGCAATGCATAAACTTGCTCATCTGTGAGACAACAAACTGAATATGTAGCTAAGTAATGCATAAGTAAATCAAGCATCCAACAGCCTGCTGATAGAGAACAACAACAAATGCATCTCCAACATCATGAAGACTCAATCATAAACTTGTCTCCATAGGAGTGGCAATAAGTTTGCAGTCTTCAAGGCCAAAATGCTGCAATAATGTGTCAATATATTTTGTTTGACACAAAGCTATTCCACCATCAACTTGTATGAACTGAATGCCCAAATAATCATGCAAATGCCCCAAATCTGACATCTCAAATGAGGCATGCAAATCAGCCTTAAAATCAGCAATATGCTTCTCATGAGAGCTAGTGAGCAGCATGTCATCAACATACACAACAATGATTAGAAACACATCATTAGCATGCTTAACATATAAGGTGCTCTCTGTTGGACTATTCTCAAAACCATGTGCAATAAGGTAGGCATGTATCTTTTCATACCAAGCACATGGTGCTTGCTTCAAACCATATAATGCCTTTTTCAACCTGCACACTTAGTTTTCATGCCCTTTCTGCACAAAGCCATGGGGCTGAAAAACATACACTTCTTCATGCAAATCACCATTCAAAAATGTATTTTTAATGTCCAACTGATGTACATTCTTACCATGATGAGCCGCAAGTGCACAGATGCTACAAACAGTAGTCATTCGGCATGTAGGAGCAAAGTTCTCATCAAAATCAATGTCTCTTTTTCTTAAGCATAAACCTTTGCAACAAGCCTAGCCTTATATCTGTCAACTGTGCCATTAGGCTTATGCTTTATCTTGTATACCCACTTAGTGCCAATGGCCTTCTTACAAAAAGACAAGTCACATAAAGACTAGGTACCATTCTTCATTATAGCATCATATTCAAATTGCATAACAACCATCCAATTTTCTGAATTTTGTGCTTCATTAAACAAAACATGCTCATTCTCATCACAAAGACTAGAGGAAACCATAGCATAGTAATCTGATGCAAAAGAAGCACTATGCGAGCTAGAACGAATATGATATGACAAAGGTGCATCTAATTTGCTATCACACAAAGTCTGCAGCAACCATTTTGGCATAGTTTTTGCCTCCTCAATATCAACTCTCTCATCAACAAGGGCATCATGTAAATCTCCATCATAAGTGGAATGATCTACATCATCACATGAAACCTATAAAGGCTGAGAAGTTGCCTCATTAGTAGCAGCACTAGACTGTCCACCTGTAAAAAGAGGTAGCAAAGTGTCATACATGTCTTTGGAGCTAATTGATGTCTCCTTAGTACATGAAAGTAATTGCTGAATAACATCTTCCAAAAAAACATCATGACTAACCAAAATGCATTTAGTCTGTGGATGATACAGACAATAGCCTTTGCTTTCATAACTATACCCAACAAAAATACATTTCACTACTTTATCATCCAATTTCCTGCATTGTTGTTCATGCACTAATGCATATGCCAGACAACCAAAAACACATAGGTGAGCAATAGATGGCTTGCGACCATGCCAAGCCTCATATGGAGTTATAAATTGCAATGCTTTAGTGGGAAATTTGTTAAGTACATATTCTACACACATAACAACCTCAAGCCAAAAACTATGTGGTAAAGCCTGACTCTTGACCATACACCTCGCCATCTCCATGAGTGACTTGTTCTTCTATTCAGCAACTCCATTCTGTTGAGGTGAATACGGCACTGCACATTGATATTTTATCCCACGTTCAGCCAAAAATGCATTAAAATCAGAAGATATATATTCCCCCCCTCGATCAGAATGAAGGGTGCCCATTTTACATGCTGACAGATTTTCAACCAAAACCAGAAACTATTTGAAGCACATAAACACTTCATACTTTTCTTTCAATGGATATACCCATGCATGCCTGGGAAAATCATCGATGAAAGTCATGAAGTAAAGATAGTTTCTAAAAGAGGGTGTCTACATAGGACCATAGACATCACTGTGAACAAGTTGCAATTTCTAAGTAGCTCAACCTGAACCATCTTTTGGGAACGAGGAACACTGCATTTTGCCCAAAACGTAGGCTTCACAAAAATGTTTATTAGGTGCCTCAATTTTGGGCAAAGAGGACACCATTTCAGATTTCTATAGGCATATCAAACTAGCAAAATTTAGATGATCAAAGTGTGCATGTCAAAGCTTTGCATCTGACATAGCCTGAGAATCATGTATTGCACATGGTGAATCATTCACGGATTTTCCATAATCTATGAGCTTATACAAACCATGACATGAAATTCGAGAAGCAATAATGACATGGCCATTTGATAGATCATGAACTGTACATCTTTCATCAACAAATTTCATAACCAATCCAATCTTGGCTAAAGCTAAAATTGATAACATATTCTTCTTGATCCCTAGTGCAAATAAAGCATCCAACAATGTAAAAAAAACTACCATTAGCAGTAGTCAAAATGATCTTACGAACTCCTATGATAGGATAAGAGGAGTTGTTGGTGCATGTGATAATGTTCCCTATAGGGGAAAGCTCGAGTGAAGTCAAGAAACTGCATTGCAAGGTAATATGTTTGGTTCCCCCACTATCAAAGTACCAAACATCTCAATCTACTATAGACATACACTGTTCATGAGAAGATGGGTCATAATTGTAAACAGTGGTAAATGCCCATTCTTCATTTTGCACAAGATTAGTAGAATCTATTTTGGGTGTAGAGGCCTCTGCAACAACCATTCCCACCTCTTTCATCCTTGCCTCTTTAGCAGCCAGTTATGGACAACTCTTTATGACATGATCATTTCCTTTACAGTATTTGCAAAACAATTTCTTCTTTTCTATTTTCTTGTCGTCTCTATCATCCTTCTTTGATTGTGAAGAATTAGCAGATTTTTGCTTACTAGTAGAAGAGCTCTGTTTACCTTTGCCCTTTTGACTAGCCAAGACAGCATGATCTGCAACACACATAATGGACCTGTTCTACCTGGACTAATATTTTTGTAACAGAACAAAGACTAGCTCCTCAAATGCTAAGGCATTTGGATTGCCTTTCATCACCAAATGAAGAGTAGAAACAAAACTCTTATATGAATCAGGAATACCATTCGGAACAATATGCATAAATGAACTGTCAAGCAAGACTTCATTAGTAGAAATCAATTGTTCCTTCAAATCTTTGATCTTGTCAGAAAACTGTTCATGGAATCTCCTTCATTCATGTGCTCACTCTCCAACTATTTTTAGAGGTAAGCAACACAAGCCTCATTCCTTGCCTGTTATAAAGTGGTAAATGTATCCCAAGCATCCTTAGCCATTTTGCAAGAGCAAATATGAGGAATAATGGCATATTTGATAGACAAGGCTATCAATGCATGTGCTTGATCATCTTTGCCATCCCAATGAATTTGCTCTATAGTAGGTGCAACAAGAATCGTAGCACAAAGATTCCAGAGTCCTTTTGAAACCAATACATGACACATCATATAAGCCAACATACAGAATACATCCTTGCTTTTAGCCATGGCCATTGACTAAAATACCCTAATGCAAAAAAAATGACTATATCTCAAAAAGTTGAACAAAACTACCTTGTCGAGTTCTGCTAAACCTATAATAGACTTTGAGATGCTTATACTGGTGACCCAAAACCTGTATATGTTGGAGTTAGACATCTGCAGAAGCATGCGAACAGCACAAGGAAGAAGAAGAAGCTTGGAGCACAACACACAATACTGAATGTATTACTAGAGAATGTACAAAGATAAGTAGCCCATTAGGGCAATAGGCCTATATACAAGCCGGGGGAAAAAAACCTCCTAAAGAGGCAAAAAAGTGTCTCGGCAGTCCTAGTGTGTTCACACACATCACTACCTAAATATATCAACAAATCCCCCCTAGGAGTGATGCGGTGAACAAGGAGCTGGCACTCATGTATAAGGAAGTGCCAAGCTATGTGGAAATCACTCCACAAAAGGAAGTAAGCCCAAAGCTTTGCGAAGCTTCAAACTTCTCCCTAGATAGAGCCTTCGTGAAAAGTTCTGCAATGTTCTCTTACGTGGGCACATATGCCAAGTTGATCTCCACAACAGAGAACCTCTCCCTGACATAGTGATAATGCACCTCAATGTGCTTAGTGCGAGCATGGAACACAAGGTTCCTCGCAACTGCCAATGCGCTCTGACTTTCAGTGAAGATGGTGGTGGAAGAAGACTGGCCAACACCAAAATCAACCATAAGGCATCTGAGCCACACACACTCAACAGCCACTGTGAAAGCTGCCCTATACTAAGCCTCACAACTGGAAGTGACCACAGTAGGCTGCTTCTTGCTCAACCAAGATATACATGAGCTACCAAGCATGAAGCAAAAACCACTGGTGGACATACGAGTGTCATAGCAACCAGCCCAATCTGAGTAAAAAAAAGCATGCAAATCTGGTGGTAGTGATCCCCCCTTGGGATAAAACAACCCAAGTAGCTGAGTACCACTCAAGTAGCGAAAGATGCACTTAACCGCCTTCCAATGCGTGACTCCTGGGCAACACATAAACCTGCTCATCTCTGAGACAACAAACTGAATATCTGGCCCAGTAATGCATAAGTAAATCAAACATCCAATAGCCTGCTGATAGAGAACAACATCAAATGCGTCTCCAGCATCATGAAGACTCAATCGTAAACGTGTCTCCATAGGAGTGGCAATAGGCTTACAGTCTTCAAGGCCAAAATGCTGCAATAATGTGTCAATATATTTCGTTTGACACAAAGCCATTCCACCGTCAACTTGCATAAACTGAATGCCCAAATAGTGATGCAAATGCACCAAATCTGACATCTCAAATGAGGCATGCAAATCAGCCTTGAAATCAGCAATATGCTTCTCAATAGGACCAGTGAGCAGCATGTCGTCAACATAGACAACAATGATCAAAAGCACATCATTAGCACACTTAACATATAAGGTGCTTTCAGTTGGACTGTTCTCAAAACCATGTGCAACCAGATAGGCATGTATCTTCTCATACCAAGCACGTGGTGCTTGCTTTAAACCATATAATGCCTTCTTTAACCTGCACACCTAGTTTTCATGCCCTTTCTGCACAAAGCCACGGGGCTGAAAAACATACACTTCTTCATGCAAGTCACCATTCAGAAATGCTTTTTTAATGTCCAACTGATATACATTCCAACCATGATGGGTTGCAAGTGCACAAATGCTTGGAACAGTAGTCATATGGCATGTAGGTGCAAAAGTCTCATAAAAATCAATGCCTCTTTCCTGTGCATAACCCTTTGCAACAAGCCTAGCCTTATACTTGTCAACTGTACCATCAGGTTTACACTTCCACTTGTATACCCACTTAGTGCCAATGGCCTTCTTGCTAGGAGGTAAGTCACATAAAGACCATGTACCATTCTTCATTATAGCATCATATTCAGATTGCATAACAGCCATCCAATTTTCTGAATTTTGTGCTTCATCAAAAGAAACAGACTCATTCTCATCATAGAGACTAGACGCAGCCATAACATAGCAATCTGATGCAAAGGAGGCACTATGAGAGCCTGAACGAGTATGATATGACAAAGTGCATCTAATTTGCTGTCACGCAAAGTCTGCACCAGCCATTTTGGCATAGTTTTTGCCTGCTCAATATCAGCTCTCTCATCAACAAGTGCATCATGTAAATTTGCATCAGAAATGGAATGATCTACATCATCATATGAAACCTGCAAAGGCTGAGAAGTTGCCTCATGTTAGCAGCAGACAAGGAACTGAAGGACTGACAAGGCATGGCAGTCAGAGAAGAGAGTCAGAGCGGAGAGAAGGCACAAGCAAACAAGGGAGTCAACGACGATCTGGCAAGTAGGCCAATAATTTTCTTCATGAAGAAGCAAGTACGAGCATTCACGCAGATCTAGCACTAAGGCAACCTTTAATTTTTCAAAATCCTTACACCAATTAAAAGTGATTCTCGTCACTAACAACCCCTGTAAATACCATGTTCACCTTTTTGTGGCTCCATTTTGTGCAAGCCGAGGAGTCCTCGAGCTTGAGGAGCCTTAGAAGTAGTTGCTTACCAATTTTCATATTTTTTAGATCTCATTTGAGCCCTCAAATAAGCCTTGGAACCTAATTTTTAACTAGGCCGGACACTAGGTCTGAACAGGGCCAAAGCTAGTCAAAAACTATAAAAGGAGCTAGAGAGCTCATTTTTGAGGGTGGATTGTAATTGAAATGAACTTGTAAGAGCTTTTTGAAAGTAATCTAAGAACTCCATTGCTTCTCACTCTTTATCTTGCCGTGTGTGCGCGTGTGTGTGTATGTGTGTGCATGCTTGTGTGCTTCTCACTCACGCACTTGTGCCTCCACTTGCTCGAGGTCTTCATACCATCCTCATGTCTTCCCGGATTGACATTAAAGGAGGTGCTACTCATCACTGAGCTACACCAAATTTTGGCGCCGTTGCTGGGGATCGAACTTTGAGGACGAGTGTGTGATGGTAAGACGTAGAGTTGACGCGTTGGAGTTGTAGGTATTTTCTTCACTTTCATCTATTTTCTTGTTTTTTCTTCACCATCTTCATCACCATCATCATCATCACCATCTCCCACCTCATTTCCTTCATTCTACTTGTGAGAGAGAGCGAGAGAGCGATATTGCTTGCACTGTTTTTGCATGTTTCTTGAGCATTTTGCAGGTTCTTGCTGAATCATCATCCCCAGCACTCTGTGCAGGTACGAAACTCGTCGAATCTGTCTCACAGTCGCCAGCCTTTGTCGATCGCGATCGATAGAAAATTCGATCATTTGGTAAAACAAAGTTCACCACTAGCACAAGCATGATGAGCACATCCCAAATCACCTAAAACAGTAGAAAAATTCCGTGTTTTTCTGTCAATCGCGATCGACAGCCTCTGTCAATCGCGACCGACAGATCCTGTCGATCGCGACCGACAGACTTCACGACCGACAGACTGCCACGTAGGACCCTGTCAATCGCGATTGATACCGTCGATCGCGATCGACAGCCACGACCGATACCTCTGTCAGGCGCGATTGATACCGTCGATCGCGACCGACTGAAATTCAACGATTGATTGACTTTTACGCGTAGCCACGTGTCCATCACGATGGACACATCCCCGATTGACTAAAATCACGACGAAAAACCCGAAAAAAGTGTCGATCGCGATTGACACCATCAATCGCGATTGACAGGACTCACGACCGACTCTGTCGATCGCGATTGATAGACCTGTCGATCGCGATTGATAGGCTTTTCCGCCAAAAAATTAGGGTTTTTTATTCTAAGCTTTGGGGATAGTTTTTGGGCATATTGGTATAGCAATTAGTGAGTTGTGAGGTCCCTACACATGAAAAATCCTGTGATCTGTTAGGCTGTTTGAACCCTGTTTTAGCACCAGAACCCTGAACTGACATAACTCTCTCATACGAAATCCGTTTGCTGTGATTCTTGTTTTGTTGGAAAGCTCGTGGGGAGAACAACCAAAACATCGACTGGTTATAGTTAAATTAAGATCAGGATTATTAGATTGGGTATTTTGAAGTTGACCATACCCAGGGGGAACAAAATTTAGGGATCTCTAGAATTGTTTTTCAAAAACTCACAGTGCAAATTGGTCTTGAGCTAACTTTGGAACTCTTACAGATCTATTGAGAGCATCGAAGGGCATTCTAAGCAAGAGTAAGTGCAAGCTTGGGAACACGCTTCCTGGGCACTCAAGGGCAACCAAGAAGGAAACAAAAGGTTGGAAATTCTCAACTCCCTTTGTCAATTCCTAGCTTAGGCTAAGAACGACTAGTGATAGGAGTAAGCCAGGGCGGCGATAGGCATCTATCAAGTTGAAGACTACCTAAATACTCAAAGTTCAAGATAACTACATAATCTTTGTACGATTGAGAATCCTAAAGGAAAAGAGTTTAACGCGGAACGATCAACCTAAAAGTATGAAGAACATTCAAGTATTCCTGACGACGTGATATCAGACAAGACCTTAAACACGATAAATAACTAAAAAGAATCAAGTGAACTATACCAATTGATCGGCAACGAGGTTGTACTCTGGGCAAAAATCGGGCTACTTAACTAGGCATATGAACCTTAGATCAGGACGACATCTAGTAAGGGATAGACAAAGCCCTAGGTCTTCAGAAGCTAGCGTCAATCATACTGCGAGGTCTTGGGCCTAGCAGTTGAGTCACCACTCGCATTACCCTAGCTCCGATACCAGTGAATCAGAGATGTCTCAAGGCATGGACAGACCTACGGGAAGTTCAGGAGTGCCATACTTGCACAGAGTAGAAGGCCCTTACAAAACACAGTTGGAATACCTTAGGACCAACCGATTAGGTGCTGGCATCTATGAGGACGGTCTAGGAAGATCCGTGGTCCAGATTAAAAAACCTGACCAATCCATTGGGCTAGAGCACCCCACTGTCAAGTTTGAAAACGGAGCATACTTGGACAAAGAAGGAACTATATACGTAGTCACCAGTCACCCAGATAGGACAGACGAATTCGGGAATGTGATCTCAGAAGCGGATTTAGGTGACTTGGAGCAAGGAAACATGGGTGTAGAACCTAGGACCCCTCGTGGAAAGTCAGTGCTAACAAGGATCATCACTCCCGAGTGGATCCCACAGGACAATAAGAGTATAGATCTGCTGCTAAACCGAGAAACCGATGAAGCCTTTTGGAGGTATAAATCAGACAAGCCAATTGATATAGGGACAATCATGATCTATGAGTTTAAAGATCCAGATAGCCCACGCAGAGTGACCTACTTAGATCACACTTCAGAGAGGATCTTTGTGGTTATAGAAAATGATAGGCATGTTTACACTTGGAAGGGTGAATTCGTTTTCCCCCAACCAAGATCGAACGTGTCCTTTGGTCTCCCAGGAGCTGGAACCTCCCACGCTCACGGAACTCAAAGAAACAGACATAGAGATAAACCTGAGGTAAGCTTTGCCAGCTCAGGGGGCAGAGAAAGAACGAGGACGGAAACCA
Source organism: Ceratopteris richardii (assembly GCA_020310875.1). Taxonomy (NCBI): domain Eukaryota; kingdom Viridiplantae; phylum Streptophyta; class Polypodiopsida; order Polypodiales; family Pteridaceae; genus Ceratopteris; species Ceratopteris richardii. The sequence continues at coordinate 201,413,540 of CM035412.1, forward strand.
ATAGAGTAGAGCCTGAGGTACTTAGAGCCCCAGGACATCGAAGAAATGCCGATGATTTCCCTCTACCACGACCTAGAGAGCACACGAGGACTTTGAGACCAACTCAGCTAGTTAAGTCCATGAAAAATTACTTCGATGGCACCGGAGATCCATACGACCATGTGGCCGAGTTCAGGCAAGTCTTGAGAGCTGAACAAGTGGAGGATTTATTCACGCAATATAATGCCTTTGGTCTAACCCTTAGGAACACAGCACTTACTTGGTTTCAACCATTGAATGAGAGACAGTTCAGGAGCATAGACAAACTCCTAGAGGCTTTCATTATTGAATTCTCTAAGAGTGGCATAAGACATAACACCTCCTCGCTGATTCACAGCTTCAAGCAAACCCCTCAAGAGACCGTGAGACTTGCAGGAAGAAGATTTAGGCAATACTTAGAGAGATTCCCTACCCCTGAGTTACCCACGCCAGCTAAGCAAGTGGCTTTATTCCTGGATGGATTGCTAAGTACCAAATTGAGATCCTATGTGTACTTGAAGGACCCTAGGACCATAGAAGAGTGTGTACGCATGTGCATTGACATCGAGGATAACCTAGGGGAGGAGTTAGAGCTTTCTAAGATATACAAAGATTCAGATAGTGCCTCTAGCCTCTCTTCCATGCAATCCACATCAATTGAGGAACTTGCAGAGAAAGTGGCTCAGAAATTAGGTGTCTCTAGCAAACAAATCCCAAGGTTTGTCCCTATGAAAAGATGCTATACTTGTGGGGGTGACCATATGGCGAACGTGTGTCCCATCATGGCTCTCACACTGCCCCACCTCCATCACCTCCACCATTTCCAACTCCATCCGACCAGCCACCTTCCAACCCGCCTCACCTAATTCCACCACCCCCTAGAGTAGGATCAGTCCTAGCAGATCCCACTCCCGAGGACCTAAACATGATGCTTAAAGCATATCAAGCCAGAATCCAAGAAGGGCCAAACGTAACTGATCATGAAAAGTGCTACCCTAGAGCAGAATTAGAGCTTGAACGAACTAAAATTTGTGCCAAAATGGTGGAGTTGGCTCAGACCATGTTTGAAGCCAGCTGCCTCTTTAACATCTCTAGCTCATTGCACTTTGATGGACTGCTAGAAAGAATAGAGAAACTAATTGCACAATCGGAAAAGGAACCCGCCATACAACACAAGGGCAAGGCAAGTGAAAGAGTGAGCCTACCCGCCCAGGAAGCCTATGTGCCTAACTCTACGGAGCCAGACACATCTTCTTCTATGAATCGATTCACACCAGAATTCCTACGAGAGATTCAAGAAGACAAATGGTCTAAAGAAAGTGAAGTCCCTCCTCCCATTGAACTTGTGGATGATGCGCACGATGAATTCCCACAAGACATCCCATCCATTTATGAGGAGCAGGAGAGCACCCACTCTCAGGAAAGAATAGACTTTGAGTCGAACTCTTTACAAGAATTACCCCACTTCACGGGTCCATGGGAAACTAAGTCTACTTGTATGAGAACACCCACGGTCATGGTACGAAATGAGGACTCAGTCTTACCTAGGAACACAGAGGTAGTGAAAAACACTAAAGTGCAGTGCAATCTCAAGTTAGAAGAGCTACTCAAGGTTAAACCTGAATTATGGAAACATGTCGCCAAACAAGTACCAGCGATAGTGAAACCTCATTCCCAGGTAGGATCACATAGGACAGTGCCAGAGATACCCTTGGATAAGATAGGAGATATGTGTGAAGGTGAAGAAGGTAATACCTATCTTCCCATTACCTACCAGGAGTACACCACCAAGGCAATTTTGGGCTCAGGCACAGGAGTTGCAATTGCTACCACTTCCCTATGGAAGCGTTGGGGCAAGCCAGCACTCAGGCCAACGAGAATGAAATTGCAGATGGCCGATGGTCATATCAAGTGGCCCTTAGGATTGCTAGAAGGAATAACTCTCACCACCTGTGGTGTCGAGTTCGAGCATACCTTTTCCATATGTGACTTCAGCAAAAATCATGCCTATGAAATGATCTTGGGAAGACCATTTATGCAGCAGTTGCAAGTGGTACAGGATTGGGGAACCAATTCTTTGTACCTGCAGCACTTAGGTGTTACGACCAAAGTCAATCTTAAGGATTACTCTCATAGAGATGTACCACCTATTCAATGGAATCCCATCCATAGAGCCAAAGATGAGACAGAGTCTGATTCCATAGAATCCGGATCCTCGTGGATGCATGAAGACACCCACTTATGGATGTGTAAGGTAGCAGTAGAAGAAGAGAAGAGAGAGAAAGCCAGAGAGGAAGGTGCAAAAGAAACCCATAGATCAATTCAAGACCCAGCCTATGCACCTGTAGTCTTTCCTGATGAGGAATTTGAACCCCATGGCTGGGCAGAAATCCCAGCAACAATGGATGTAGCCATCAATGAGGAACAATGGACACCTCACTGTGATGAGGATGGCTATGACATTTCAGTCTTCTCCATAGAGCCAATCATGGGAGAGGCAGTTCTAGAAGAATGCGAACCTAGCCCTGATGCATTTGAGGATGCAAGTGACTCCGATCTAGAGTCAATCATTATGGACCCACCATTTGCATCAGATGAAGAATACTTCCATGAAGTAGAATTTCAACCCCAGAGGCATGGAGAGCTTACAAATGATGTAAGATTAGCAACACATGTGACCCCGAAGGAAGAAGGGAAGAAACGAAAGAAGAGAGAAGTCCCACCAGAAGAGGAAGAATCTTTGTTTGAGGTCCCATAAAATTTTAAGAAGTATGAGATAGACGACAGGAGAGTCATGATAAGAATGCCTAAACGAGAGGCACAAGTAGGAGAGGCCTATGATAACAAAGAAACCACCAAGAAAATAGTAGTGGCCCTAGAAGAAGAAGAGGAAAGATGCACGTACATAGGCCATGACCTAACAGAGGAAGAAGAGAATGCGTTAATAGCCTTGCTAAGAGAATACAGAGATGTATTCGCTTGGAGTTACAAGGATTTGAAAGGTGTGGACCCTGACATATGCTCACACACTATCCCCATGACCTCAGATGCCAAACCCTCTAAGCAAAAGCCATATACATATAATGATAATTATGCTGCCAAGATCAAAGAAGAGATAGATAGGCTGGTTGAAGCTGGATTTATCTATGAAATTGAGCACACTGAGTGGGTATCCCCCATCGTAGTGGTGCCCAAAAAGAATGGTAAATTACGTGTATGCATTAACTTAAAGAAAGTCTATGCAGCCACAATCCGAGATAACTATCCGCTTCCCATCACAGAACATCTCTTAGAAAGAGTGGCAGGCAAGGAAGTGTACAGCTTCCTTGATGGATTTTCGGGCTACAATCAAGTAGCCATAGCTCCAGAGGATCAGCATAAGACAGCCTTTGCCACAGAATGGGGCATTTTTGCCTTTAGAGTAATGCCATTTGGGCTTACCAATGCACCAGCTACCTTCCAGAGACTAATGTGCCATGTATTTAAGGAGTTCCTGAGGAAGAACTTAGAAGTCTATGTTGATGATCTTTGTGCTCATTCCAACATTAGGCAAACCCATATTCCCGAACTTAGACAAATCTTTGACAAATGTAGAGAATATCAAGTCTGCCTAAACCCAGAAAAATGTGTTTTCATGGTCAGGCAAGGCAAGATTCTAGGGCACATAGTGTCAAAGAATGGCATATCCACTGATGAAGAGAAAGTGAGAGCCATAGCAGAGCTACCTAGGCCAAGGAATGTCAAGGAAGTACAAGATTTCATGGGGCATTGTGGTTACTACCGCCGGTTCATTCACATGTATGCTGTCATTGCAAAGCCCATGTACGGACTTCTGACAAACTTTGAGTGGACTGAGGAATGTGAGAATTCCTTCAAGGAGCTTAAACGAAGATTATGTTCAGCACCAATCTTGACCACACGAGATTGGAATAAGCCATTCCATGTTCACGTGGATGCATCCAATTATGCTATTGGGTGTGTGCTTGCTCAACCTACTGGTGAAGGTAATATGGATCTTCCAATTGCCTATGCCAGTAGACAATTGAATGCAGCTGAATGAAATTATACCACTACAGAGAGAGAAGGCTTAGGCATGGTATATGCAGTCAAGAAATTTAGACACTATTTGCTTGCAAATAAGTTTAAATTTTTTACTGACCATCAGGCACTGCTATATCTTGTGAACAAACCATGTAATACAGGTAGATTAGTAAGATGGTTTCTCTTACTAATGGAATATGACTTCGAGGTTGTGGTAAGGAAAGGGAAGACTCATTTGAGAGCAGATCACCTTTCTAGGCTCACATCAGGGGAAGCCCCACAAGGAGTGTCAGATGACCTTCCTGATGCTTACTTGTTTAATTTGGAAGTGGTGCCACAGTGGGCTAAGCCACTAGTGCCAGTATTGACATACGGGCCTAACCACCCAGTAATAAACACACAAGATAGAGAGGTAGTAAAAGCTCAAAAGTATCACATCATGGCAGGAAGTATGTACAAGCACACAGATCAAGGGATCTTGGCTTGTTGTGTGGAAGAGGATGAGTACGCTAAGTGGTTGCAATTAGCACATGTAGGTGCATTAGAGCAACACTACTCCAAACAACGAACCCTACAGACCCTGAGGAGACTAGGAGTGCATTGGCCAACTATGGAAGCTGATGTCCAAAAGTTGTGCAAGGAATGCCCAATCTGTTGCACTAAACCACCTGTGGAACATGCCACTCTTTATCAAGTGTCCATAGTGCCGGATTGGAGTGAACCACTAGTATCCTTTTTGAGGACGAAAACATTCCCTCCAGACATGACTCTGGCTAGGAAAAGGAGTTTAGAACAAGAAGCCCAGGATTACTCACTTATTGGTGATAATCTATACAAACGTGGTAAAGACGGTTACCTGAGACTATGTGTCCATGAGGGTGAGTATCTCAAGATCTTGGACACTGCTCACCAAGGTGTAGCAGGAGGACACTTTGGACCAGATCGGGTGATCAAGGCAATACTATTTGCGGGCTTCTGGTGGCCGACCCTTCACATGGATGCACATACCTATGTGAAACGATGTGATGTCTGTCAGAGAACTCAGTATCCTATACGTAAAGATGAGATGCCACTGAAACCAATGATGGGTGGACGTGCATTCTCTAAGTGGGGAATAGACTTCGTAGGTCCTATTAATCCCCCAGCTAAGGGTTCCCATGCAGAATATATCATTGTTGCAACAGACTATCTAACAAAGTGGGTAGAGGTAAAAGCCACAACGAAGAACGATGCTCAAACAACAGCTAAGTTTTTATTTGAGAATGTGTTCACTAGATACGGGCTACCTATAGAGCTAGTTAGTGATAGAGGCACTCACTTCTTGAATGAACTTATTGAAAATCTGCTCCAAGAATTCTTGGTAGTACATAAGAAGTCTGCCCCCTATCACCCTCAAGCAAATGGCCAGGCTGAGAGCACCAACAAGATCTTATGCAATGTACTGACGAAATTAGTGAACAATAAACGCTCTGATTGGGACAAACAGCTACACCATGCTGTTTGGGCATACCGAGTTGCCTACAAAACGGTACTCCAAGCCACTCCCTTTCAAATGGTGTTTGGTCAAAATGCAGTGCTACCATTGGACTTCTTGATACCTACATTGAAGGTAGCACAAGAGCACGAATGGACGGGTCATGAACTCTCCTCTAGACTTTTTGACCTTGAACGATTAGGAGAAACAAGACTAAGGGCAGCTGCAGGGATATATGAAGCCAAGAAACGACAGAAGGCATATTTTGATGCCCACGTTAAGGATAAAGGTTTGAAGGTAGGCGACCTAGTACTAGCATACACTTTGAAACAACATGCGAGAAAATTAGAGAAGCGTGGCTATGGACCTATGATCATAAATAGGATCTCCACAAGTGGAGCAGTGCAACTAGCCACATTGGAAGGTGACGTTCTCCCAAGCTATATAAGCGGATGCAGAGTCAAGTTATATCAGGAACTTCTCACAGAGGAAATGCTAAGTCGACTCAATATCGCCAAGAAACGTAAGGAAGAAGAAAAGCGGATTCAAGAAGAAGCTCAAGCAGAAGCTTTAGAACGCATCAAAAGGATGAAGTTGCGAAGACAAGGTAGAGATCAGCCTAGAACAAATGACTATGCAGATCAAGGATATCATATGGCAATGTGTGAAGTCGCAAGAACAAGTTCCCATAGAATAATTGATCGACGACCTTTTGTGACCATAGAGGTAGGACAAGGAACTAGTGCACAGTCCGTGCGAGCATTGATTGACTCAGGTGCAACCACTAGTGCGGTGAGACTCTCTTACTGTCAAGAATTGAAATTAAAGGTCAATCCTATAGAAACTTATCTCATAGGATTAGGAGGTGTGGAAACCCCTTGCATGGGCGAGGTGGAGCTTCCCCTCTACATTCAGGACATGTTAATGACAGTTAAGGTACTAGTGTGCCAAGATGAAGATCTCACAGAGCCTCTTGTCTTGGGTCAGGACTGGATCTATGATCATGCTGTCAACCTAAACCTAAGAAGTGGACTTCTTCAGGTATGGGTCAATCATAGTCGAATTACAATAGAGTTAGATAATGGAGCACTCAAGGAACTAGGAAAGGCACACACTCCTGGTCCTTCCAGGAGTACACATGAAGATGACCATGCTGTTCTTGTCCAAAACTATGTGTTGCAGAGGAATGATGTTCGCAAAAAAGGAGTCAGGGATGCAACGGAACTCCCTTCTTTTCCAAAGGCCAGAGGGAGGCAGCAACCAAAGGTGGATCAAAGGCAGAAAAAGCAGAGTACTACCTATGTCGGAGATCAAAAGTACCTGCGCAGCAAAATGTCTCAGCTAGTGAAACAAGTGTGGGTGCAGAAAGGCAAACACCCGGTTGCACTCCAGCCAACCACACGGGCAAAGCCTCTTATTAGTAACCAACAACACGACACCAATAAGAAGTCTTTCAGAAGTTCTTCTGCTAATGTGAAGTCTATTTGGGTGCCCAAGAAGTCGATGAAGGCTAGCCCACAATCAAGACAAATTTGGGTGCCTAAGGCTTGTTTGCGGGCTCAAATAGCTACACCAAGTCCACACCCTATACAGCGTGATCCATTCACTCGCACAGCCGGCATCCACTCGTTTTCAACACTCAGGAACACACCAAGGCCCATGAGCACGAACATAATCACTTGTAAATGGGTCCCTAAAAGGCCTCATTTTCAAGCCGACACACCTATAAAGCTCTCGAGAGTCTCTACGAAACAAAGAGCAAAACCCATCCACTGCATTTGGCAGCCTAAGACTTGTAACAAACCCCCGGACCCCATTTGTAAATCCATGACAACCTACTAACCACATCACTATCACACTACATCATTCCACTTAGCTCTTAGGTCTACCGAACTCCTAACCACACACACACTCGCACCGAGCACTTACTAACCCATTAATCTCTCCCGACCCTCATGATTAATGTTGTAATGGGAACAACAACGGTTCTCTCTTGTCCTGTACAATGTTAACACATGTTTCTATATTCTCACAGAGACAGGAAGCAAGAAGTAACATGGCAGATACGGTAGGAACTAGCTCCCAGGCAGGCACCAGCCCCCAAGTTGTGGACATTGAAAGCCTTCCGGTTGAGGAGGAATTAAAGGAACGACCAGCGGCATTGAGGGCATTACATGCCATACCGGTTCAGAACCCTCCACAGGGGCACACAATGCCAGTCAGCAAAAACTCTCATTGGTTCAGTGATGTGGCAGGACCCCTAGGTGAAGGCACTTATATGTGGGAGGCAGAGATAGAATTCAATGGGCGCTGGGGCAGGTATCACTTTTTTACCAGGGAATTTGAAAGATTGCAGAATAATGAAGGATTGAAACCCATATGGAAGAAGGCAGGACTCTACGAGTATTTCAAATTCCAATTGCCAAAGCCGGATTTTCTAAGGTGCTCGTATCTGATTAGCACCCTTACTCCGAGCAAAGACAAAAAGGGATACAGCTCCTTTGTCCTCCCGTCTCTCACAAGGGGCAATGAGCTCAAGCGCTTCAGATTAACTATCAACTTGGTAAGGGAAGCTTTGGACATGAAAGATATGCACATTCCTACGGAGAAAGAGACTATGGTTCCAGACAATATGAAGAATAGAAATTTGACGAAATTAAAGGACATGGTCGCGATGACACCTACAATCGCCATTCATTTACGCATGGTCATGCAACATTTCGCATTCCCCGCGCAAGAAAGGTTCACAATGCCTCCCAAAAAGATCTGGTTTAGCCTCTACTTAGCAGATGCCTTTGATTTGACAATCAATATGCCCCACTGGATTATCGACCAGATCCATTTGGCTCATCAAAGGTGGTATAAGAAACAAAAATCTGTACTGTATGGATGCTGTGCGCTTACCAGAATTGTGTATAGATGTCTCGCATATGATGTACCGGTGCAAAGGGCTCTCATTTGGACCAGAGCACAAGAGTTTCAACGCAGACTGTCAGCTGCAGGGCCTCCCTCAAAGAAGATGAGAGGCGTTGTCCAGATGCCTTGTGCACAAGCCCGCGGTGCAACCCTAACACCTGAAACAACTCCAAGGCTTCCCAGACGAGTACAACCATTTACTATTAGGTTATCCAGGCACAGCACAGATGGCCCTAACCTTGTGTTTCCACCAGTACCTACTGATCTGGAATTTCCTCACGGATTCACTTTGGAAGATCTAACGGATGAAGAAGTTGCCAGAATCATTGAAGCTGTTAATGCGGAAGTCGAAGTAGAGCAGGGTAGTGGACAACAAACGGCTACACAACAACCCCAGCCAAGACAACCAGAAGTGGTGGAAGTGGAGGATGAAGAAGAAGAAGACCAAGAGGATGAACAGGAAGGATTTTCTAATGAGGAGGCGCATGACTATGAGCGAGAAGTTATACAGGAGCTAGAGGGTGCCCCAGCATATACAAAGGAGTTGAAAAAGCTCTACGATACCATCAACAGGGTCCAACAACAACATAAGTTATCCCTTGCAGCAGGAAAGGCTATCATGCACCAAATCCTTGAGGAGGAAGGAGTCGACGAACAATATCGTGCCACACTGGATATGATCTCTGATGCTTTAGGAGTACCTGAGACAGTGCATACTGCCCTGGCACAATCACGTAGAACGAAAAGAAGATACGGAAGACGTCCCCCACGAGCAGGGAAACAGATGAATGTCTTAGTATCCGAAACACAAGGGACAGCCACGACCACGGGCACAACACACACTGTGCACGATACTGAAGAGACCCATGTGTCCAGTGCACCCCCATCACCCCCCTTGCCACCCCCGCCTCCCACTCCACCACATTCACCTCCCATTACCAATGTAACAACCACCGTCACCGCCTCCGAGTCCACTGCCACGACTGAAGCACAAAACGCCAATCAACCCACACACCCTCTCAACACCTCCCTTGTATACACCTCCACTAACACTGTAATCCTAACGGCAGCTACTGACATCCCCATTCCCCCACTCACACTTCCGGGTAGTTCATATTCACAACTGCACACACCACTGTACACATTCACCACAATCACTGCACCCACAATTCCACTATTCACAATCACTCCCACTACTGCGTCCACCGTGGATTTTATGGACATATCACCCTCCACCGCACCTCTCCCTCCCCCCATACGGCCACAATCTCCCATTCCCCCACCACCCACTTCACCATTTTCCAGCACCGCATTCACACTTCCCTTCCCCTTTCCCTTTCCTTCTGCATTTAACACCCTTCCTGCATCCACCCCCATTAATAATGTATTTAATAACATGTATCAGTGCATGTCTCAGTTACAACAACACTATCAGCACCTCGATGCTCAGCATACAAGTTTGTTCAGGAGTCATGAAGCATTACAAGGAAGATTCATTGATTTAGAGAAAGAGAAGAAACAATTACAACAGCAATTTAGTGCATTGCAAGAACAACATGAGCAATTAGTGGCAAATCCACCGCAGCCAGATGCAAAAGAAAGACAACAAATGGATGCTCTGCTACACTCCCAAATCACAGAGAACCCCAAGCTCCGCCGCAACATGGCTCTATTACGGAAGCATATATCTGCAGCCCTGGAAGAAAATAGACGGCTTCAGACACAAAACGAAGAGAACTTGGAAGTAGCCATGGAAGGTTCCCCACAAGAAATTGACCCGGAGAAGTTTAAGGCCATTCCCTCGGACAATATGCAAATCATATTGGAAACCCATGCTGATCTCCTCGAAGCCCATGCAGCCTTAGAAAAGGAAAGAGACGAACTACTAAGGCAATTGGCAGCTCAACCAGAACCACCCAAAGAAGTCCCAACCACAGCTGACACAACTGACGAAGTTGCAGCGCTCAAAGCACAACTCGAAGAATTACAAAAGAAAGTGCTTGAGTATGAACGCCAACCCTCCCCCTTGGTAGAACCAGAACCTGAAGACCTAGTACCAATCGAAGTAGAGGAAACTTTTGAGGACCCGTACGTTCCGATGCTAGCACCTGGAGGCAAGCAGACAACAGAGGGCATGGACACCATTGAGATAGAGGCCCCTGAATGGATGCAGAGATTAGAGAAAGTGGCCACAACCCATGATGACAGGGTAGCAGTTCAAATAGCATCCATGTCACGATTGGAAGAGGTAATCATAAAATCCGAGTACTTTAAAAACCTCTCACATCACAGGTGGATCGGCACCTCCGACGACTTGTATGTTCCTTTTTGTGTCTTAATGGTGGATTATAATGCTGAAATCAAGCACCACACCTCACGGGAACCAACCTCTGCCACACAGTTTGCACCAGACGACATCCCAGAAAGTGCCAAGCAGGGAAATAATCGCCAACCGACTTGGAGAATTCGGCTGCTTGAAACCTACCCGGAAATGAATCGCACATGGAATAACATGCCCTTGTATATCAAGTACAATCCCTGCTACTGTCCTGTTTTCCGAAGAAGATCGTGGCCGAAATACACAAAGATGGTGCTGACAACCAAAGGATGTGAGAAATGGCTCAACTATGTCTACTTAGCACCACCTAAAGGTCAACCTACCGTAGGGTATATGATATCGACAATTCGGCATTGGGGTGTCAGGTTCAAAAACGTACCAGATGTCATGACACAGATGTGCCTTAAAATTTTTGAACTCATGATAGTCACCTTCCGGACCTTCAAGAATGTTAAGGAACCTCACCTCTCTGCGCTCGGATTCAATGAAGGCAATCAGGATCTTGTTTATGACATGAGCACAACGCCCTCTATTAATGTTGTTTATGCATGGCATGCCCGCATCAAATACCTACCGGCCTGCTTCAAACAGACATTTGAAGAGATGTTTGTCACAGGGTTCTGGGAATATCACTCAGAGATCTTCATTCCCAGGCCCTCACATTTATTACAATTGTTTGCAGTGGAACAAGCTCTCCATTCAGAAAAGTTACGTATGCCACATCCAGAGGTTCCCGGGCCGGTAGATTGGGATGCTCTACTCACAGACTTGGCCAAAGGATTGAGGATTGCCAAACATCACTTAGCGCAAGACGTTGTCGAATACTACGTCCAACGACCCTCCCAACAAGGGTCTGTCAGGGACGACAGACGCGAGAGAGGGGGGGTGTTAGCAGCAGACAAGGAACTGAAGGACTGACAAGGCATGGCAGTCAGAGAAGAGAGTCAGAGGGGAGAGAAGGCACAAGCAAACAAGGGAGTCAACGACGATCTGGCAAGTAGGCCAATAATTTTCTTCATGAAGAAGCAAGTACGAGCATTCACGCAGATCTAGCACTAAGGCAACCTTTAATTTTTCAAAATCCTTACACCAATTAAAAGTGATTCTCATCACTAACAACCCTTGTAAATACCATGTTCACCTTTTTGTGGCTCCATTTTGTGCAAGCCGAGGAGTCCTCGAGCTTGAGGAGCCTTAGAAGTAGTTGCTTACCAATTTTCGTATTTTTTAGATCTCATTTGAGCCCTCAAATAAGCCCTGGAACCTAATTTTTAACTAGGCCGGACACTAGGTCTGAACAGGGCCAAAGCTAGTCAAAAACTATAAAAGGAGCTAGAGAGCTCATTTTTGAGGGTGGATTGTAATTGAAATGAACTTGTAAGAGCTTTTTGAAAGTAATCTAAGAACTCCATTGCTTCTCACTCTTTGTCTTGCCGTGTGTGCGCGTGTGTGTGTATGTGTGTGCATGCTTGTGTGCTTCTCACTCACGCACTTGTGCCTCCACTTGCTCGAGGTCTTCATACCATCCTCACGTCTTCCCGGATTGACATTAAAGGAGGTGCTACTCATCACTGAGCTACACCTCATTAGGACCAGCACTAGACTGTCCACATGTAAAAACAAGAATCAAAGTATCATACATGTCTTTGGAGCTAACAGATGTCTCCCTAGTACATGAAAGCAATGGCTGAATAGCATCTTCCACAAAGACAACATCACGGCTAACCAGAATGCATTTAGTCTATGGATGATACAGACGATAGCCTTTACTTTCACAACTGTACCCAACAAAAATACATTTTACTGCCTTATCATCCAATTTTTTGCGATGTTGTTGAGACACTAGTGCATATGCCAAACAACCAAAAACACGCAGATGAGCAACAGATGGCTTGCAGTCATGCCAAGACTCATATGGAGTGATAGATTGCAGTGCTTTAGTGGGACACCTGTTTAGTACATATGCTGCATACATGACAACCTCAAGCCAGAAACTATGTGGTAAAGCATGACTCTTGACCATGCACCTCACCATCTCCATGAGTCTTTTGTTCAGCAACTCCATTCTGTTGAGGTGTATACGGCGCTGTACACTGGTGTTTTATCCCACGTTTAGCCAGAAATGCATTAAAATCAGAAGACATATATTCCCCCCTCGATGAGAACGGAGGGTGCCCATTTTACATGCTGACAGATTTTCAGCCAAAACCAAAAACTGTTTAAAGCACATGAACAGTTCAGACTTTGCTTTGAGTGGATATACCCATGCATGCCTGGAAAAACCATCAATTAAAGTCACGATGTAAAGGTAATTTCCAAAAGAGGGTGTCTGCATAGGACCACAGACATCACTATGTACAAGCTGCAATTTGTGTGTAGCCCGAACTGAACCATCTTTTGGAAAGGAGGAATGCTGCATTTTGCCCAAAATACAACCTTCACAAACATGTTTTCCAGGTGCCTCAAGTTTGGGCAAAGAGGACACCATTTCAGATTTCTGCAGGCTTAGCAAACTAGCAAAATTCAGATGACCAAAGCGTTCATGCCAAAGCTTTGCATCTGACATAGCCTGAGAATCATTTATAGCACATGCCAAATCATTTTTAGATCTTTCATAGTCTATGAGCTTATACAGCCCACGACATAAAATGCCAGAAGTAATAATAACATCGCCATTTGACATATCATGAATTGTACGTCTGTCATCAACAAATTTAACAACCAATCCAATCTTGGCTAATGCAGAAATTGATAACAGATTTTTCTTGATCCCTGGCACAAATAAAGCATCTGACAAAGTAAAAGAACTACCATCAGCGAGTTTTGGACAATTCTTTATGATATGATCATTCCCTTTACAGTACTTACAAAATAATTTCTGCTTTTCTGATTTTTTTCTCATCTTTGTCTTTGCTCTTCGAATGTGTAGCATTTGCAAATTTCTGCTTACTAGTAGAAGAACTCCATTTTCCTTTGCCCTTCTGACTAGCCAGGAAAGCTTGATCTGCAACACGCATAATGGACCTGTTCTGCCTGGACTGATCTTCCTGCAACAGAACAGAGACTAACTCCTCAAATGACAAGGCATTTGGATTGCCTTTCATCATCAACCGAAGAGTAGAAGCAAAACTCTGATATGAATCAAGAAGACCATTCAGAACGGTCTGCACAAGTGAGCTATCTGGTATAACCTCATCCGCATAAATCAACTGTTCCTTCAAGTCTTTGATCTTTGTTAGGAAACTATCCATAGAATCACCTTCATTCATGTGCTGACTCTCCAACTGTTTTCGGAGGTAAGCAACACGAGCCTCATTCCTAGCTTGGTACAATGTGGTAAGTGTATCTCAAGCATCCTTAGCTGTTCTGCAAGAGCGAGTATGAGGAATAATGGCACGTTTGACAGACAAAGCTATCAATGCATGTGCCTGGGAATCTGTGCCATCCCAACGAATCTGCTCTATAGTAGGTGCAGTAGAAACAACATCACGAACAGGAATCTACACAATATCATCTTCAACACCATCTCCATCAGCTTAAGCACCTGTATTTGCAGTACCTGTTGTTACAAGTGTAACAGGACATCTTTCAACACCCTGCACAATGTTCCATATTCCTTTTGCAACCAATACATGTCGCATCATATAAGCTCATAATGGGTAGTTGGTACCATCCAACTTATCCTCAACAGCCAACATACGAAATACATCATTGCTTTCAGCCATGGCCAGTGACTAAAATAGCTTGATGCAGAAAATTGACTATATCTCAAAAAGTTGAACAGAATTGCCCAGGCGAATTTTGCTAGACCTGTAGCAGATTTGGAGACGCTTATACTGGCAAACAAAAATTGGTATATACCTTTGACACAAAAAGATGCACAATGATAGTGCATTGGGAGGCCGAAACGAGCTCAAACCGTGATTTCGGGACCAGATAGCAAAGCTATTTTGATCTCTGGAACACCCTGAGTATGCTCACCAAATTTCGTGCGAATCTGAGACTGCAAACGGAGGAGTGTCGATGGCACCCTAGATGAAGCGACGACCTGCTCTGATACCAATTGTTGGAGTTAGACGTCTGCGGAAGCACACGAACAACACAAGGAAGAAGAAGAAGCTTGGAGCACAACACACAATACTGAATGTATTACTAGAGAATGTACAAAGATAAGTAGCCCATTAGGGCAATAGGCGTATATACAAACTGGGGGAAGAAAACCTCCTAAAGAGGGAAAAAAGTGTCCCGACGGTCGTAGTGTGGATACACATCACTACCTAAATATATCAACAATATATATCTTTGGCACAAAAAGATGAAATTGCCTACACAAGCACTAGGATAATGCATTCGGAGGCTGAAACGAGCTTAGATCGTGATTTCGGCACCACACAACAAAGTTGTTTTGAACTCCTAATCACCTCGAGTATGCTCAAATTTTTCGATTCTGAGATTATGACCGGAGGGGTGTTGAAGATGCCCTAGATGAAGCGTCGACCTGCTTTGATACCAATAGTTGAAGTTTGAAGTATGTAGAAGCATGCAAACATCACAAGGAGGAAGAAGAAGCTTGAAGCACAACACACAATACTGAATGCATTACCATTAGAATGTACAAAGGTAAGTGACCCATTAGGATCATAAACGTATATACAAGCCAGGGAAAACCTCCTAAAGAGGGAAAAAAGTGCCCCGGTGGTCCTAGTGTATTCACACATCACTACCTAAATATATCAATGAAGGAGTCTCATATTCACCAAGGTCAAAGGATTTGAACCCACAACCTCACTTTCATAAGTCTAGTGTTTTACCACTGCACTATTTCTTTGTGTTATCACTCTAGTTCTCTTTTATTATATTTAATGCAACTTGTCTCTCTCTTACTTTTTCAATTCACAAGAACTACCTTTCCTTTTCCCCTTTGAATTCAAGCAATCTCAAAATTATTTCCATGCATCCAACAAGGGGGTTTCGTTGTCTACATATCCATGGACCCTACAAATACCATGGAGGAATTTGGTGAGTCACCTCTACCTGAGGTATCACTCGAGCAAGAATTGGAGTTCCTATGGCACAAATTTTCAGGCACCCGAAATGAGATTCGACAACACGACGAAGTACTTAGGAAGATGCAATCTAAAGAAGATAACCTTGCAGGGGTGGTAAAAGCTATTGTGTCTGCCCAAGATAATGGCACGCATTCCAAGATTGGTGTTGAAAATTACAAATTTCTATGGTTTGATGGCCGTAAGGATAGCCCATTTGATCTTTCATGGTTATCACAATTTGAAGATTTTTATTCTGGCGAATCATATGATGAAAGTGAAAAAATAAAATTCGCTACTAACTATTTAGTAGGAAAGGCTCAACTTTGGTGCAATGTCCTGCATCACTGTGTAGATCGTCAAACTACATGGAAGGATTTACAAGATAAGGTTAAGGATTCTTTTCTTCCTCCTCAATATCATTTACATGTTTGGCATGCATGGTCAACCTTTACAAGGAAGGAGGCTGACATTATCACTACCTACACCGAGCAGTTCTAGAAAAATCTGTTATTGGTTTGGATGGTTGAAGATGTACCTGAGGATAACTTGCAAAGGAAATATGAAGATGGTTTAGAGATGGGAATCCAAGCCAAGATTCACACACCACAACCTACAACCCTCAATGAAACTATCTCTTTTGCCTATGATGTAGAGAAGGAATTTCAATCCATAACCAAGTCAATCCATCTACAACAACCATGTCAACTACCACTTTTTGTTAAACCTACTTTTCCTATGAAGCGTTATTTTAATGCCTCATCTTACTATAGTTTTCCACATACTTACAATCCAACTACTCAACTATGCTTGTTGCTTCAGCTCTCCAACCGACCAAAACACCTACCTTGCAAACTTCAATGGTGGATGCCCAACAAAAGTGACCACATATCACCTATCGGAATTGTGGTAAACCTGGACATACAAGAATGAAGTGCCAATCGCAAACTGCTCACATGAAACCAACTACAACTCAAATGCATAATGTGGAGGCCATTAATGAAGAAATTCCTTCTATTTGGACAGAGGAAGCATTGGAGAAGGACTTAAGTACCTTGGGTAATGATATCTCTATTCATTCTTTACTTTGCATGCAGGGTACTATTAATAACAAACTGGTTAATATTTTACATGACGATGGTACTTCAAATGATTTCATTTCACATTTATTAGTTCAAGAACTTAAATTAAAAACATTTCCTTCCTCGTATAAAGTGAAAGCTACATTTCAAGGTAGTCATTATAGTGTAACAAGAGAAGTGCAAGACATTACAATTAGCATAGGCTCATATGTAAATGCACGAACATTTTTAATTGTACCTTTGCAATCTTACGATGTTATATCAAATAATTACTTTGTCTACATGACATGATTTCCAGCCATTTCCATTGATTAGTCATACTCAAGTAAAACATGCATTTAGAAAAGGATAAAATTCATGCATTTTTTTGTCAATGTCATAAATGATTATACTCATACACTTCATGATGCACATAAATCTTTTGTGAATACTTATAAGAATTGTTTTATGTCTAATTATCCATTTGAACTACCACCATCTCAAGGATCCTTTGACCATAGCATAGACTTATTTCCTGCTAGTTCTCCTCCTCATAAAACACCTTATAGGCATGGACCACTACCCCAAAAGGAAATAGAAAACCAAGTTAAAGACTTACTCCACAAAATACTTATAAGGCCTAGTTCTTCCCCATTTGGAGTGCTAGTTCTTTTAGTAGAGAAGAAGAATAAAACTTATAGAATGTGCATTAATCATAGAGCCCTTAACAAGATCATAATAAAGAATAGAGACCCTATTCCTTGAATAAATGATATCTTAGATAAACTACAAGCAACTCATGTCTTTAGTAAAATTGATCTCAAATCTGGTTACCAACAGATATGTATGATGCCTAGAGATATTTTTAAGATTGCTTTTAGGAATCCAATTGGCCATTATGAGTTTATGGTAATGCCCTTTGGACTTACCAATGCTCCTGCTACATTTGCATGAATGATGAACAACATTTTTCTTGATTACCAAGCTTTTGTTCTCATATTCTTTGACGATATACTTGTTTATAGTAAGAACGATAGTGAGCATGAAAAACATCTCAAAACAAATTTTCATTTGCTACAAGAGAACACACTTTATGCTAATCTTGAAAAGAGTTACTTCTTCAATGTAAGCTATAATATCTAGGATATATTATTTCAAGTGAAGGCATGCATGTCGATCCAAAAAAGGATTAAAGTTATAGTAGAATGGACTACACCTCAATCAATCAATGATGTACCTTCTTTTCTTGGATTGGCTAGTTTCTATAGGAATTTTGTTCAAAATTTTTCTTATTTAGCATTGCCTCTTACCTTGTTATTGAAAAAGAAAATAAAATTTGCATGGGGACTTACCCAACAACAATCCTTTGAAAAACTCAAACATGCACCTGTTTTACAACTACCTGATTAGTTTTTTGCAACCATTTCATGTCATTACTGATGCTGATGGTTTAGGAATAGGTGTTGTTTTAATGCAAAATGATCATCCCATTTGAGAGTAAGAAGATTAAGCCCTCAGAAAATAATTATTAGTAGTTGTGTATACTCTATGCATTTGGAAACACTACCTTATGGGATTTGAGGTATTAATCAAAACTAATCAACAAGCTATTAAGCATTTATTAAATCAGCCTTTAATCTCGGATCGACATGTTAAATGGGATTCATTCATCCAAAATTTCCATCCCATGATCCAATATCAACCTAGGAAAGCTAATGTTGTAGCCGATGCTCTTGTTGGAAGTCAATATACATATGGTCCACTTCCAACAAATCTACATTTGGGACTTAGCATTTCTTGTATAGTTTGGGTAAAACTTTTTTAGGCTAAATAGATAGAGCTTGGCGAGAGCTATCTAGTGGTATGCTTCATTTCTTCATCAGAGGACATAATAGGGAGAAAAGTAAAACCCTAATTCAGCCCAAAATGGAGGAAGAACATTTTTGAGAGTCCACACTTAAAACTAGCTAGGTTATTATGTCAGCATGGTAAAACGCAACTTTAAAATAGCGATAAAATTAAAGCTTGGCCAAAAATTAGGATCACAATATTTTAAGCATGAAAAGAAAAATCAATCGTTAAAAACAACGATCATATATTTTGAGGTAAAAATCAGATTTTTTCGCTACAAGGATCGTTGGCTTTATTTTGGGGAGGCTAAAACTATATAAAGAGGTCATTTGGATATCTTGGAGCAAGAGTTGATGCTTACTTGTGTCAGTTTTTGAGTTCTGAAGCTTTGGAGGTGAAGGAAGGTGAAGGAGAGGCTACTCTCTTGGAGCAAGGAGTCTTCTACAAGGTGGTGGCAGCTATATTTTGTAAGTTAACCATATTTTCTATTTGTAGGGTTTTTGAACCCTAATTTCAGAATTAGGGTTTGTTGATTTTCAGATTTGTTACACTTTCTTGTGAGGTTAGGTTCACTTTGTTGCTCATTCACTTCACACACATTTAGATTATAATCTGAAATTCTGTACATCATCATCTTCTTGGCTATTCTTCCATTTAGTGAGTGCACCACATCATATGGTTGAGTAGTACTTCCATGTTGTAATTCAGCCATCTATATTTAGTGAGTACGTATTTTTTCTTACGTTACTTATCCTTGTCTCAAGATCTCTTTCTTTCTATCTCTCACAATATCATCTTGATTAATTAAGTGTGTATGCTCAAAGGTTTTTAGTATTGGAAGATCCTGGGGTCCCAAATTCCAATAGCGCTTAGCAGTTTCCCTTCGCATTCTATTGTTCTGCATAATATTTCTGCCATCCAAATTCATTCCTTTCAATAAATAATCTACACTTATGCATATGATTTGTATTTCTCATGTGCATGGCATGACTCCAACAATTATGCACCTTCAATTGATGAACATTATACATTTCATCATGGTTTACTTTATTTTCAACATAGATTATGCATTACACAAGCTTTTATAGATTTTGTAATAAAACAAATGCACGAATCATCTTACATGGCACATCGAGCCATACAAAGCACCACTTTTGCTTGCAAAGATTTCTTCTTTTGGCCCCACATGGAAAAAGATGTTTGCACAATATGTTTCTCGTTGCATTGTATGTCAACATGTAAAACATCATCACGGTAAACCATTTGGATTATTAATGCCACTTCCCATTCCAAACAAACCATGGGAACAAATCTCTATGGATTTTATCAATGTTCTTCCTATCACTTCATCACATAACAATATGATTTGGAGGATAGTTGATAAGTTTAGTAAATATGCATATTTCATTCCTTGTAGAAAATTGTGTTTGCACCTCAAGATAGTTGATAAGTTTAGTAAATATGCATATTTCATTCCTTGTAGAAAAATTGTGTTTGCACCTCAAGATAGTTGATAAGTTTAGTAAATATGCATATTTCATTCCTTGTAGAAAAATTGTGTTTGCACCTCAAGCTACAAAATTATTCATTAAACGCATTTTCCCACATCATGGTCTTCCTAAAATAATGTTATTTGATCGTGATGTGTGTTTTTGCAATCATTTTTGGGTTGCCTTATTTCAACATTTTGGTTCTAAAAAAGATTTTAACTCTGCATTTCATCTTGAAAGTAATAGACAAAGTGAGGCTACAAACAATAGTATTCTTGATTTATTGTGTTTTTGGTCATTACATAGTCCCACTAATTGGGATGACAAGTTTCCATTGCTTTAGTTTGTTTACAATAACATGACACACACCACTACCTGTTGATTCTATTGCTCAAGATCACGTTTCTATACTTTGTGATGTTCACATGCACATTAGGAAAGATCAAGAATGTTATACACGTCAATACAAAATGATTAGCCAAGGCATTTAAGGAGAATAATCTTGTATGGTTATGTACTATTAAAAGACGTCTGAAAAATATTTCGTAGCATCCTAAAATTAAACTTGCGCCATGCTATTATAGACCATTTCACATTAATATATCAATGATAATTCTTGATATTAGATATATCATCTCACTTGAATATACATAAATCTTTTCATACTAATTTACTTAAACCATTTCAAGGCACTTTACCACTCACTCCACTTCTTGATGACCCTCCTTTAATTGAAGAACATCTCTCAACCAAGGAAGATACAACTTTTCTCTTCTTTCATATAGAAGTTTGAATGAATTTCATTTGTTTATTTGGTACTGAAACTGAAGTTGTGAGCTTCCTAAATCTTTTCCATGTTTTCTTTTATCATGTAGGTTGGGTTCATGAGCAACTTCCATCCTCCAACACCAAGGCAGGTTCTATAGACTCATTTAAAGTTTAGCACCGATCCTTGCACACAAGTGGATGCAACATCTCCCTAAGCTGTCCAAGCCTGCATAGCCTAGTGGTTGATGCTTTGAGTCTCAAGGAGGAAGTCCTGAGTTCAAATCTTGGCTGGACATATCCATGAGTTCCCAAAGATGGGATTCCATGAAGTTCCCCAAGATGGGTGCCTCTACCTTACGAGGTTGGGTGTGTGTGTCTTTCCAATTCATTGTACTCTCAAAAAAAAAAAACATCTCCCTAAGCCCAAGTACAAACTTATTAACTTGAAGAAAGTTAGGCATTTGATATGGAATCTTTAACAAGATTTCTCTATATTTATCTGTGTATTCTTACACTGTGAGTTGTCTCTGCTAGAGGAAAAATCAGATGTCTAAAGCCCTGGTGCGCTCATCTAGAGGAACAAAATTAATATAAAAGGTGATCATAAATTCCACCCAAGTGGCTGAATCTGTCTTATCTTGCTCTATTTTCTATCTTATCTTGCTCTATTTTCCTCTAGCACCTGTGAGCAACATCCATTAAGCTATATGTCACATTCTAGATCTTCTTTTTTCATCAATAATATTATACTACATCAACAAAAGAACTATTCCCACTTACTTATCTACTGTTCAATTGCATCTACCATCCTAGCACTGACATGTTCAAAGTACTTTGGTAGATTTGAATGTTTCACTTGCCACTCAAGGTCTCTACTAGCTGACATTCCCATATCTGTGTTTGGAATCTACGAACTAGATGGTTCTATAGATGGAACTTCCATTTGCATCAAAGTACCTATTGGCGACACCTCTAATTTTTTGATAACCTCAAGGATCATCCAAAGAGTATCCTCCATGCTCATGAATTTAGCATTTAGAGCTTTGATCTCCTCAGTGTATGGCTGCTCAAGTTAGGCCTCAACAATGGGAGATCCACTCTCGTTAGGATTCATTCTAATCACAAAATATAACTAATGAGTCATCTCATGGAAAGATACAAT
Organism: Ceratopteris richardii; assembly: GCA_020310875.1. Classification (NCBI taxonomy): domain Eukaryota; kingdom Viridiplantae; phylum Streptophyta; class Polypodiopsida; order Polypodiales; family Pteridaceae; genus Ceratopteris; species Ceratopteris richardii. Next base: position 201,435,704 of record CM035412.1, read on the forward strand.
TTGTAGTTAATGAGATTCTTGCTTAATGGTTTTCCATGCAAAAATGAACTCAAATGATGTATCATAAGTCCTCTGTCATCTCAAACTTCATTTAATTGAAAAACCTCACTCAATACCCAAGTTCTGTATAAGATTATATCATGAGTATACAACTTACAAAGGGTCCTAAAAGACATTGGGTGATAAGCAGCATAAACAACATATACAAGATTATACAATTGTAAAATGATTCTATACAGATAATAAGCTTAATACATACTAAATCTATGTGTGATAACCTAAAAATATACAAACAATAGTCTTAGATAACTCACAAGTAACAACATATCAGTAAACCTATTAGACGAGCTCCCAATTCAATGAAATTTAACCCATTTGATTTTTTTTGCATCTAAAAGTGTACCAATTTTAAGTACAGTATCATAATTCATATGAGTGAAAAATGAAAAATAGCGTCTAAACCATCTACAAATATTTTACAACTCGAAGATTGTACCAAAGACTAAAAAGCTTCAATAGAATCATCAAATAATGCCCGATTCATCTAAAATTTTGTGATCAAGAAGCTTACTTAGCCCAAAATTGTTTCCAAAAAGACTCACCTTCATTGGACAATCTAAGCAATAGAAATGACATAATATGTAGACCTCTACACACTTCTTTGGTGAGTTCTCGCCAGAGGCACCAGAAAGCTAATGAAGACCTTATAGTCTCCTAATATCATCCTTATCTTATGAAATTCATATATGTGCATGGCAACACCATCACATATTCGATTTTCATTCCATTTAGTCATTGACATTGGAAGAAACACTCAAGTTTATGCAAACCTACAACATCTTTTCAGAGAAGAATCCTTGCATAAGTATTAGAGCAAAATTCAAATTTCAATATTGCTTAATAATACAATAAAATTCACATAATTTAAACAATCCAATGATGAGAAAAATATTAGCAAAGTGACCCCTATACATCTTCATGAGGGTGATTTATTTTGCAACATGCTTGAACAATTGAGATCTTTAGGTCTACCAAAAAAATCCAAATTGCATGAAATTTTGTGATAATACTAAAACATTAACATCTACTAAGCTACAAAATTTTATGAAAAATACTCATTCCTACATGAAGTTATAAGCACAACAATGTGCAGAAGTACCATCCTATCATTGGAAAAACAACTTGAATGCACTTTCGTTGTTCTTTTAAAGTATTTGGAATGATTTTTTACTCTAATTAGAAATAATTTGATTGAACATTTGCAGAAAAGTATGTGTTAAATGATCCTCAATGGAAACCTTTTGAAATATTTCATCAAACAAGAAGGAAATTTAGGCAAAGTAAGGCCATTTGTAGCTTTTACTAACTCAATGCATCTTTCAATCCTCTTGAATGCATTTTCTTTTACAGAGAACCATAATTAATCTCTCCCTCTTCATTAATATTTAGGAATCCATAATTCTCATGCATATGATCTCATGAACAAAAAATAAAAGAACTTATAATGCGATGTCAATCATGAAAATAGATAATTTGATGACTCAATAGGTATACATTTCATTTCATTCCTAATGCATGCACTTAATTGATTAAAAATATCTTTTCATGTTCATGGTTAATAATTATTCTCCCCTTATGAAATATATAAATCCATTTCATCCTAGAATTTTTAATTTACAAAATTACATGTATAATTGAGTACTCAGAGATATGATTTTCAAAAGAGAAAATGAAATGATGGAATAGAATTCACTTCATACTTCATTCACTTCTTATGTGCATCTCTAATGCATATAAGTTTATGTTCTTACTTGATTACAATAGAAGAGAAAGTTTTAAACAAGAAATCTTTCCTCTTTCATCAAGCGAATAAAGAGATTCATCCCTCATGAAGTGCAAACATTCTTATAACATCCTAAAGAGAGAAAATGAGTGCATTAGAACTTTAAACATAACTAATAATCCTACTCAATCACTTTCAAAGTCTCCTATAGATGGCCATTCCTCCATGTTGAGGTTGTAGCAAGAGAAGGCCAAAAACCCTCACCACCTTGCATGGAAGCAAGAAGGAAAGCTCAAGCGTGACTCTCCTCTCATCCACCCCTACCTCCAACACGTTCAAGCCATTGGCATCAGACACATGCTATGCCACATGCTTGAAAACAAGGAGAATAGAGAGTCAAGGATCCTAGTCCATGAGGAAAATACAAGCAATGGAGAGACATGCATAGGCACACACACACACCACTCTCACACACTCACAAAGACAAAATACATAAATGTAAATAGTCTTGGAGTAAAAGAGGCCCTTCTTCCATTCATAAGAGATATTACATGAGAGCACGTAGACCAAAAGCCCCCCTCTTTAAAAAAATGAGCCTCTATATATAGGCTAAGCACATTTCCCCATGTGCTTCTTTGAAAAGTCAAAAAGTGGATATCTCTCTAACTAACATATCTTCTAGGATATTCTAAAATCAATTCTTCTAACAACCAAATCCCAAGAATATGCATGCATGGGATTTTTACGTGGGAGTGTCCTAGAAGAGTGAAAAAAGTGAGGGATTCTCAAGTCTCCTATACTATGGTATGAGGAAATATTAAAAAGTGCTTTAAAAGAGTGTTCACATGTGACACTTGTTGGTGCAGACCAATCACCAATTGAAGGCTTGAAAGATCAAAGGATGAAGGAAGAATCAATTCTTGAAGTTTGGAAGAAGATTGCACTCAGAGGATAAGAGAAGTGTACACATATGTACATTAGTATAGTCATAGGTGACTTAGATCTTTGTTTGAGTAAGAATCTTGTACAAATTATCTATAAATACTTTGAGAAAAGTCGGGGCATGTATGAGAGCATATGTGACAATAGTTAGAAGCCAAGATTGAGGAAGTTAGAAGTCATGAGATAGAGAAAAGTTAGTTGTGTTAGCTCTCATCACTCAGTTGTAAACTTTTCTGAGTAATTGAAAATCTTGCGCCCGATGTTTCTGCGTGTTCTCCTTCTACAGTAGATCAATAATGAAATGCTTTTGTACAAGTCTAAGTTGGAAGGTGCTTGACCTCTGTACAAAGTTTTAGCTTCCAATTGCAATCAGGCTTAGAGAATTAAGAGTAGGAACATTCATATGTGAAGTGTGTTCACAGGTTCCTAAAACAGGCGCAGATTTCGAAGTCAATGTTTTGATCATTTCTCCTAGCACAGTTTAAAGTTTTGCATGAGTGAGAGCTTAATCTTTAAGTTGAAAGATAATCTACTCATGGCTAGAAGCATTTTGGAAAACGGGTTCTATTCAAGGAGAACCAAGTCTTAAAAGTTGCAGGTGTGAAGTCGACTGTTCTGAGTGACAGTTTCTGACATAGGTAACTTGTGAAGTCAATTTCTCAAGTTATACTTAAGCTTTTGAAGTAATTCAACTTGGAGGAGATGCGCAATCTCTAGGAGATGATTCGTACAAAGTTTCATCAAAAACTTTACACGTTTGATAGATTAATGTGGAGAAATAGTGCAGCAGACTTTTCTATGTTTCATATTCTTCACAGATTTGTTAATCCTTTGATAGTTAGCAATTGATCCTCTAAATTAGTGGAGTGTTTGACTTACTCTTGGTATAGAGGTGCTCTAATCACAAGAGTAAGTTGTTCTTTTGGAGATTAGCACTCTCCATCAGTGGTATCAGAGCAGGAGACATCAAATCAAGGAAAGGAGGATCCCGACTGCTGCAGATTCAAGAAATTCAACACTTGAAGTACTAAGAAGTGAAAGCTTGGAGTCAAAAGCCTGAGGAGAAGACTACTCGACATCAAGAAAAGCAAAAGGAGTCTAATTCGAAGTAAAGGTACATACATTGTTTGTAAAGCTTGAAGATTTCAATACACAGGTGGATACAAGATGGGAGATGCTCTACAGATAGAGAAATTGGATAGAGAAAACTATCCTGCATGGTCAATGAGGATGGAAGCTCATCTTATGAGCAAAGATTTAATTGGTTACATCACAGGAGAAGAAGAGAAGCCAGAGTTCAGAGATCCTAGTGTTCCAACTAGGGAAGAGTTAGCAGATCTGAAAAATTGGATGAAGAAAGATGCTCAAGCTAGGAGCATTATCTATATGGGAGTCAATGATTACTTGTTACCTCATATTAGAGGTCTTGAAAGTGCAACTGACATATGGAATGCTTTGGAGGAGCATTTCCAGAACACTACAAAGTCAAGGAAGGCATCCTTATGGGCAGAGTTTACTACCTTCAAGAAGAAGGCCTCTCAATCCATCTCAGACTATGTAACAAGGATGAAAGATATTGCAGATGCTTTAGGAGCTGTTGATGAAGACATTGAGGAGGATAAATTGGTAAGGCAAATCCTTACAGGGTTGAGAGGTGATGACAAATGGAAGCCATTTATTTTGTCTACAGAACTATCACTTGACCATTTCACTCCTGATTTAAATCAATTGTTAGGTCATATGCTAACATTTGAGCAGGATGTTAAAGGAGATGGTGACAAGAGTACAGGACATGCAATGTACTCAAAGGACAAGAAGAAGAATAGCAAAGGAAAACAACAAGCAGGTGAAGATGAAGGAACAACTACTCAAGCCAACTTCCTAAGAGGAAGAGGAGGTGGCAAAGGTAGAGGAAGAGGCAGGAACAACAAAGATGGAGGCAAAGCTTGCTGGATTTGTGGTAAGACAAATCACTTAGCTAATGATTGTTGGCATAATAATCAGAATAATGGTGGATACAATCAAAATTATAATTCAAGAGGAAGAGGTGGCAGAAATCAAAGAGGTAATTACAGAGGTAGAGGTGGAAGGAATTACTTTGGAAGAAATGCAGGTAGAGGATTCCAAAGTCAACAATACAACAACACCTACTACAATTATGCTTCAGATCAAAAGGAAGATTCAACATTGATAATGAATGCAACTTGTGAAAGGCAGAGTGAAGATCAAAGAGTCTTCTACATTGACTCAGGGTGTAGCAATCACCTGAGTGGTAACATATCTTTGATGACTGATTTGGAAAGTAAAGTTTTTAATCATGTTGTTCAAACAGGTGACAACACAAAACACAATGTGAAGTCAATTGGATCAGTGAAGGCCAAGGATGGAAGCACCTTATTGAGTAAGGTCTTGTATGTTCCTACAATCCCTAAGAATTTGATAAGTGTAGGACAAATTGTTGAAAAGGGATATGAAGTAAGGTTCACTAATGATGGAGTATATGTGGAAGAGCCTAGCCAAGGGTATAAACAGATTGTTTCAGGGAAAAAGGAAGGAAGATTATTTACATTGAAGATTCAAGGCAATATTGGTCATGCTATGTTCACATATGGAGGACATAAGATCTCTGAGTTAGATCTTTGGCACAAGAGGCTTGGACATTTCAATGAAAGAGGTATTAAAGATATGGTTAACAATGGTTCAGTGCTAGGATTGCCTAATGTTGTAGCTCAACATATGACATACAAATGTGCATGTCAACTAGGTAAGGCTCATAAACATTCCTATTCCAAGCATGGTTTTATGTACTCAGAGAAGCTTGAGTTGGTACACACAGATGTGTGGGGACCATCAAAAGATTTCAGTATAAATGGATCAAGGTATTATGTGATTTATGTTGATGATGCTACTAGGTGGATCACTATCTATGTGATCAAAGATAAGTCAGAAGTGTTTAATACATTTAAGCACTATCATGCATATGCAGAAAGAATTACAGGTCATAAGTTGAAAAGACTAAGGTCAGATGGAGGGGGAGAGTATTTCTCAAATGAGTTCAGTGATTACTTATGGAATGCAGGTATAAAAAGGGAAGTTACTTGCAGGTACTCTCCTCAACAAAATGGTGTTGCAGAAAGGAGAAATAGAACAATTGTTGAGTTTGCAAGATCCATGATGAAGGAGAAAAATTGCCCTAATTATTTGTGGGCTGAGGCTGTAAATACAGCCACTTATTTGGTCAATAGGTTACCATGTAAAGCCTTGCAGGGTATGACACCATATGAGGCTTGGTGGGGTAAAAGACCTACCTTGGATCATTGCAGAGTATTTGGGTGTGTGGCATATGCATATGTGCCATCACAATTAAGGCACAAGTTAGAGCCTAAAGCTGAAAAGTATGTTTTCATTGGCTATGATGATAAGCAGATGGGCTATAGATTGTGGAGTCCATCAACAAAGCAATTTATGGTTTCTAAGGATGTTACATTTGATGAACAAAGCACTTGGTATGCAGGTACAATCAACATCAATACAGGTGATGAAGAAGAAGTGAGTCAAAGAAAAGGTAAATCAAAAGTTCAGATATTTGATGAGCAAGAGAATAATGAAGTGCAGGTTGAAGTGGAAGAGACACCAAGATTTGATCCTGAATGTGAAGAGCCAGAAACCTCAAGGAGTGGAGAACTCAGAAGGTCAACAAGAAATAGGTGGCAACCTACAAGGTATAGTTATGATACTTCATTTCTAGCCACAAAAGATTATGCTTATATGGTGAATACAGATGAAGACCCTTCTACATATGAAGAGGCAAAAGGTAAGGAAAAATGGGAGAATGCTATGCAGGAGGAATATGATGCACTATTGGAGAATCAAACTTGGGATTTGGTTCCTAAACCAAATAGTCAGAAGATTATTGGATGCAAGTGGGTCTACAAGACAAAAAGGTTTGCAGATGGAAGTGTGTCTAGATACAAAGCTAGACTTGTTGTCAAAGGCTTTGCTCAAACATATGGTATTGATTATGATGAGACCTATAGTCCTGTGGCAAAGATGACAACCATAAGGACACTTATTGCTATTGCTGCATGTAAAGGTTGGAAGCTATGTCAACTTGATGTGAAAAATGCTTTTTTGAATGGTTACATTTCAGATGATGTATTCATGGAGCAACCTCAAGGGTTCAGAGATAAAAGGTATCCAGATCATGTGTGCAAGCTCAAGAGAGCTTTGTATGGCTTGAAGCAGGCCCCAAGGGCATGGAACTATAGACTTGTGAAGTTCCTAAAAGAACTTGGTTTTCAGGTGTCTAAAGCAGATAGTAGCTTGCTTGTCAAGGCAAGTGAAAATGGTTTCATATACATGTGCATATATGTTGATGATATAATTCTTACAGGGACAGATGAAGAAGGAATACAAAAGCTTAAGAGGCAAATGGAAAAGGAGTTCAAGATAAGTGACTTGGGAGACTTATCATACTTCTTGGGCATGGAGATTACATATACTCAACATGGAGTATTTGTGACCCAAGAAAGGTATTTGAAGAACTTGTTAATCAAGTTTAAAATGGATGATTGCAGGGTAGCACCTACACCAATGGAGGTGAATCACAAATTGAGTAAGTATGGAGGTGAAGAATTCAAGGACATGAGACAATATCAGAGTTTGGTTGGTAGTCTTATTTATGCTACTCTAACTAGACCTGATTTATCATATGCAGTAGGAGTTTTGTCTCAATTTATGCATTGCCCAAGGAAAGAACATTGGATTGCAGGACAAAGGGTGTTGAGGTACATTAAGGGTACACTCAATGAAGGTTTGTATTATGGGTTTACCTCAGATACAAATATCAAAGTTTATAGTGATGCAGATTGGGCAGGTAATCCAGATGATAGAAGATCAACCTATGGATACATGTGTTATGTGGGAGATAAGTTAGTCTCATGGTGTTCTAAGAAGCAACATACAGTTGCTTTGTCTTCTACAGAAGCTGAGTATAAAGGCATGGTTGAAGCTGCAAAGGAAGTGATTTGGCTCAAGACCTTGATGAAGAGTCTTGACATTATGCATGGGGTACCAATTATATATGGAGATAACATGAGTTCATTGTATTTAGCTGCTAATCCTGTTTTTCATGCCAAGACCAAACACATTGAGATTCAGTATCACTTTCTAAGAGAGAAGGTGATGGATAAAGAGATTGAAGTAATCCATACTTCAACAAAAGATCAGATAGCTGATATGCTTACAAAAGGCTTGGATGGACCAAAGTTACAAAGGTTCAAAGACATGGCAGGTATAAAGAAGACAGAGAAAACCTCAATTGATGATTGAGGGGGAGCTGTTGGTGCAGACCAATCACCAATTGAAGGCTTGAAAGATCAAAGGATGAAGGAAGAATCAATTCTTGAAGTTTGGAAGAAGATTGCACTCAGAGGATAAGAGAAGTGTACACATATGTACATTAGTATAGTCATAGGTGACTTAGATCTTTGTTTGAGTAAGAATCTTGTACAAATTATCTATAAATACTTTGAGAAAAGTCGGGGCATGTATGAGAGCATATGTGACAATAGTTAGAAGCCAAGATTGAGGAAGTTAGAAGTCATGAGATAGAGAAAAGTTAGTTGTGTTAGCTCTCATCACTCAGTTGTAAACTTTTCTGAGTAATTGAAAATCTTGCGCCCGATGTTTCTGCGTGTTCTCCTTCTACAGTAGATCAATAATGAAATGCTTTTGTACAAGTCTAAGTTGGAAGGTGCTTGACCTCTGTACAAAGTTTTAGCTTCCAATTGCAATCAGGCTTAGAGAATTAAGAGTAGGAACATTCATATGTGAAGTGTGTTCACAGGTTCCTAAAACAGGCGCAGATTTCGAAGTCAATGTTTTGATCATTTCTCCTAGCACAGTTTAAAGTTTTGCATGAGTGAGAGCTTAATCTTTAAGTTGAAAGGTAAGCTACTCATGGCTAGAAGCATTTTGGAAAACGGGTTCTATTCAAGGAGAACCAAGTCTTAAAAGTTGCAGGTGTGAAGTCGACTGTTCTGAGTGACAGTTTCTGACATAGGTAACTTGTGAAGTCAATTTCTCAAGTTATACTTAAGATTTTGAAGTAATTCAACTTGGAGGAGATGCGCAATCTCTAGGAGATGATTCGTACAAAGTTTCATCAAAAACTTTACACGTTTGATAGATTAATGTGGAGAAATAGTGCAGCAGAATTTTCTGTGTTTCATATTCTTCACAGATTTGTTAATCCTTTGATAGTTAGCAATTGATCCTCTAAATTAGTGGAGTGTTTGACTTACTCTTGGTATAGAGGTGCTCTAATCACAAGAGTAAGTTGTTCTTTTGGAGATTAGCACTCTCCATCAACACTCAAGTATATACAAAGAGGGTTATTCTCATGGTCTAAGGAGGGTTCCCATGCACAATTTAGGATGTGTGCATACCCTACAACCCAACACTCTCCCCCCTCTAGTCTTTGTCGTCCTCGACAAAGCTAAAGAAGAAGAGCATACATAACTGAACTGTTCTAAGTTGGAGTCTTCAATTCTAAAAAGCTTCAAATCTTCAAACCTGCAATTCTTTTAGTCTACAAATCTTCAGGCTGCAAGTCTTCCGCCTTTACTTCAATCTACAATTCTTCAGTCTTCAGAGCTGGGCAACACAATCCCCATGGGGGGCAGTCAGCCCAGAAGAGCAACCTTTGTTGCAGTATATGTAGTCATCCCATGGAGTAGTTCTTGAAAAAAACCTTCCAAGTGGTGGATTCTTTTGGTTCTAGGTGACACCATCCTCCTAAGAGGCAGTCAGCCTAGCCATCATGAAGAGCAGCGTCAGGTGCACCTTGCTTGCCGAATGTTGATAGAGCTTGTTGAGGACATTTTTGGAAGACCCCATCATTCGTGAGCAATCCTGCCAGCAATCATATCTACAAAGAAGCATGAACTTTGTTCTATATATCACACTATAGTCGAGCCTGCAACGTAATTTTGATCATCAAGGCTTAAACAATCATGTGGGCTTCTGCATCAGTTATTGAACTGGAGAATGAGATACTAGATATCATCATAGGGTCAATACACAGAAGATGTTAGAACCATAAAAGTATTTACTAATATCCCCTCACGACGATTGGGGAAGAGGACATCATCCTTAGTAGCTGCATATCATGTTGTGGCAACAAAATCCATTCACGAACAAGATGAATATGCCTCAAGATCCAAAAAATCCTGAAATTTGGGCTCATTCAAATGTGTAATGCTCACACATGGTGAGACGGTAATCAATCAATACTTCAAGAGCTTCAAGGATTGTCTTGTGATAAGCACACTTCATGAAGTAGGATCAAGCTCATGAAGACACACCCCTAAGCAATCTAGGGTTTTGACATGTATACCACCAAGCCCTAACACAAGAATAATCTGTCATATTCTTCATGTGATTGGAGGGGATAGGGCCACAATCCTTGTGACCATAAAGAATCTTTGCTAATCATATTCAGAAGAACATAATGAGTGAACGCAATTTAAGGGAGAAGCATGCCACCCATCAATTGGCATGAGTCATAGTACAACCATGCTACATATAGATCATGATGTATCAGCAAGCCCCAAGCCAAGGAGCTATCCATGGCATTTCTTTGAGTAGAAGCATAACTGGAATGAGCAAAAAGAATGACCATGACCTAGGCATCCTTATGTAAATCCCTAATACAGATTCTTGTCATCTTTTAGTGAAAATACAAGCATCATAAATCAAAGCAAAGAATATTTCAATGAGATTCTCCGAGTGGAAGGAGATGTGGATACCACCAAACATCATATCTGTTGTGCCTACTGTACTGGTCAATGGAATCATTAGAGGTCATTCAGTTGAGGAAACCGTTACTATCAAGAATGCCCAAAATCTTTTACCCCTCCCATCTTTCCAATTCACAATCTTGTACACGTTGATCAGGGCATGGCATAGTGGAAAATCATCCCAGCCTTGTGTGTGCATATTCAAAGACCAGCCCTATCTGCCACGATGGCATATGGAGCCATACCAGAGTGTTGAAGGTCCAGGGGTGGTCTGAAATCTATCTTATCGACTGAATGGGCTTGTCAAACCCTCGTAGATAATCTTTTGCAGTTCAACTGATGAGGGTTGATTCTTCTTCCATCTAACTTTACCTGTAGCAATATCTACAATAAAACAACAATCTAGGCAAGATCTTCAATTTTCGTTCATAAGGTGCTGCTCCCGAATTGTTTCAACAACAAATGGCTCTCCTTCAAGGATTCTTAGGATGCAACCCCCATCCCAATTGAACATCTTCATGTGGGGCATCCTTCTCAAATCTTCCCATATCTATAGTGCTTGGGATGATGTTTTGTTTAGCAACACAACCACATCCCCTCAGGAGAAGCATTGCACTATGGTTCCATCTTAGAAGCTTTCGGGGTACGAGTTACTTCCAAATTATCATGTCTGCATTTGAGCCAGACTCCATAACATTCCTGGCTCTGAGACCTTACTGTTCTTCATTTGGAGCATGAATCTCTTGTGCAAGTGGAAGAATTTTTCTAAACCCTTCTTCGGCCCAAAGAAGCTTCAAGGATTTTGGGCTTGTTTTAGAAGCAATGCATAGAAAAAATGCACAAGATGAGATGCCCAAGTGACTTTGATGAAGAAGCAATATGCCGTCGATGGACCCAAATATCTGGCTCCTTTGAAGAATTGCTTGATACCTGTTTTGCAAACTAGTAGGGTGAATATCTGATTTTATATTCTTTATGTTGCTATAACTGATTCCGAACCACCTTTTCTGTTGAAAACATGTTTTCTTCCAATCATTGTTGTAACTCAGCTTCCTTAGTTGGGGCCTCCTCCTCACCCAAGCTTTCCAAGTGGCACGGGTGTGACAGCATGCAATATTTCGATCAAGGGGATTGTAACAGTTGCCAAAATGCGTGCATCACCCTCCTTCGTGACAGGTGGCCAAATACAGATCTTCAGAAGAAGGCATAAAATAGCCCTTAACAGGTATGCCCTATTGCAAAGTGATATTCTTTAGTAGCTCAACATGTTTTATTATGAGCATTACATATACCCCTACTGATCTGGTTGTAGCATACAGAAAGTAGGTTGCATACATGACTCCTCAGCACATATATAAGCCATCTATCTCAATAGAGTGAACAATTAACAACCATTATCAACCCATAATGCGTATCCAGATTGCTGCTCACCTATTTAATAGATGTTTAGAGCATAATCGAACACAACTAGATATTCAGAGACATAGTTTAAATGGATGCATACAATAAGAAGCATCAGTGTAGGTTGCCTCCAACTAATTCATGTAAACAATAATAATTAATCAGTACATCCTCATAGACTCCATCTTCTTCAAGCAGGTGACACAAAAGTCCTTCAAAATTTCAGCCAGGATACCTGTTATTTTAGAATTTTTGCACATGTAGAGCATCAGAGAGAATCCCCCAGTACCTTGGATAGTGATTCCACAATAGCCATGGTGCCTTTTTGTCAACATGTTTGTTTGTGGCATGGTTGAGGTCACATGGTAGTCAACCCAGAGTAGAGGGATCAAAAACTCAAGGCCCAAACCTGATTCTGTTGTTCCTATTGAAGGTCACATGGTAGTCTGTTGTTCCTATTGAAGGTCCAAATGAATAAGTTGTCAAATTGATTGATGACTTTTTTTTTGTTTTGGACAATGTAAACTCGTGTTGGTTTTCCTTGCATTTTCATCTATAGGTTGGGTGGATAGAAAGTCTTCATCCAATGCAGGTTCTATTGGAGTCAATATGAAATGATCCAACATTTGAAGTAAGAGTATATGATGTATATTTTGAAGACACAAGAAAGCACATGATGACTTGGATAGGACAAATGACTTGCAATCCAATGGCATGAGTTCAAATCCCATGAGTGGTGGATGACGATGCACGAGAGCTTTTTTTTTGAAATTGATTTTCATAGAAAGCACATCAGTCGCCAATCGTTTTTGTGATTATCTTTTCATGTAGTAGCTTTTTGAAGCATGATTTTCAAAGAACAATCAAGTTATATAAATAAGACCATCCTCATTGATTAAGCATCTTCTCATGCTCAAGCTAGAGCACTAGCCCAATGCAAGGAGGAGGTCACCTTGGAGGAAATATTCTTACACACTTGGAGGAGGTGTGGTCTACATCTATAGACATCTGGAGGGGTTTGTGTCAGCAACACATGTGAATAACGTCGACATTTGTCCCCACTTGTTCATTCACTAGTTTCTGATTTACGTTAATTAGAATTTGGGTTTGCTGTAAAATGATTCTAAACTATTCATATTCTCCATATTATCGCATACACACACACATTTCTTCATACCTCTTAGGCACACAATCTCTCATATCTCATTCCTATTTTTGCATAGAGTCAGATATTATCAGTTTGTATCATATTTACACATTGTAATTTGATATTTGAATAGATAGTGTAGTTGAGCATTCTAGCTTACCTTACACTTTGAAAATCTTGTCTATCTCTCTTTATCTCTCACTCATTATTGTTGATGTTGTAGCACCACACCTCATATTTATCAAAACAAAGAGCATCTCACAAGACCCAAATGTGGCATGGAAGAATTTAGTAGACACAATGGTGCTTCGTTAGCATGAGATTAACAACAAAACTGTGTGAAATAAAAAGAAAACATCATTAACGACACACACAAGCTTAATCACATGCATAACCATGTCATTAATAAAAAAATTAACATGTCACAAAGATGCGACAAGAAAGGAATAAGCACACAAGAACCTCATGAAGACAACAAGAGCTCTCCAAGCATTCCACAAACTAGCATGATCTCATTATCTCCAAGAATGCTCCCCCAAACGAGATATAATGACCTTTTTATATACAAAATGGGCAAAATCCATGCTATGTGGGATTTCTTAACTAAAAGGAGAATGAATCTCACATATTCACTAGTGTGGCACTCACACATACATATACAAGAGTGCTTATTAAATTGAATAAAAAGTAGAAAAAAGTACAAATGGTGATGAATAAGAGTGGATCCAAGAAATATATGTTGTGTCATCAACACTCCACCCATCCTTGACTTTTTCTTCCTCAACGAAGCTTTCGCTAATGGTGGAGGTTCTTTGTGAAGTGTGCTTTGAAGTCCCTTTGAGTCCTTGGTCCTTTGTTTGGAGTGCTTCATTCTTGCTCTTTATTTCAAATTTTCTTTTGTCCTTATGTTGGAGTTGGCCACCATTCCTTAGTTCTTTTTGCTTCTTTTATGAAGATGTGTAAATGCTAGGATGCTAGATGTTTCTTTTTTTTAAAAGGTAATAGAGGTACATAATGAAGATGTAATGAGGTAATGTGATGACATATACAATAGATGAATGTAATTCATCTCTTTGTAGTCCATGCACATGAGTGGGGACTAAGGGTGCATGGGTGAAAAATAAAGAAGTGCCTATGCACGGTCCTGTAATGAGACCCTATCTTATGCATACTCTGAAAAATGCATACAAAAAACAATGGTGCAAAAATGGAATGGATCTTGAGCAAAGTGCTCAAGGGTGAGGCAATGATGAGGCTTTTCCCACTTGTCCAACTCCAAGAATCTTCTATTTTCATCCACCATTGCAATGGATTATACCTTTGTCCACCAACCTAAAAAAAGAAAAATAAAAAGAAAATTTTTGCAATGTATGTGCCCTCTTTATGCTTGGGTTAAACTTAAAATGTCTAATGCTTGGCCTTTTGATAATTCCCTATTCACATGCATGCTTGATGTGCATCTTGAATATATGTTGTGAATTGGGCAAGGTTGGGTTTGAATCCCATGATTATCACATGAAGAGGTTTGCTTCTTTATGTGCTTGAATTGTTTAGAATTGGAAATTGTGTACCTAAGTCAAGAAGTCTTAGGGACTTGTGCCAAAGATACTAAATATCATTTGCCACACAAGTGCATATAGTGGGGAATTGACACATGCTTATTTGTCAATCCGACGAATCGACCTAACCAAGTGTATGAGGACTTGTGCTCACATGATGGAAAATGAAGTGGTTCAGCTCACATGCATGAGAAAAGACTAACCTACCTCTCCAACTCACTTAACTACCGAAAGTGTCTGTCACGATACCACTTATAATAATTTTCACTAAATCGAGGATTTCTCCCAGCTTCAAACTTTGAATATGGCCAATAGTGGGTTTATTTCAAAGCTCTCGACAAAACGCATCTATTGGAGGTAGTTTCACTCGATTCTGACAACCGTGTTTCAAGTTATGACCAAAATAGTGAATGGTGGGAAGCACACACACTCACTCCACAACTCGTACTAGCTCACACACACACTATAGTAGCTCAAAAATAGTGAGGAGGGGTAGACAACAATCCTACACACACATTCCAAGCATTACACACACACACACACACACACCAAAGATCATAGAGAAGGTGGAAATCTGCAAAAAAGAAGCAAATTCGAAATTCTCAAGCTCTTCTTCTTCACAATGGCAAAAATTCTCTACAAAGAGTCACAAAGTGATTTATATACATGTGCCCTAAAAATGGTCCTTTCACACAAGTGACTGGCACTTTATTGACTAATTTCTATTCTCCTACTATTTTACAAGAGATATGATGCTTTGGGATTGTGCATCTATGGACTCCTCTAGTGCATTTACATAGCTTGAGGGAATTTCCTAAGACTTTGAAGAAGAAAAAAATATGCCCATTAATTTGAAAATTTTGGGGCTCCTCTTTCATTCCCCTTTGCTCTGCAACACTCTCCCCCTCTTTGTCTCTGTCATCCCTTGATAGGCTTTTGCTTCTTGTTTGTAGTTCGTCTAAGACTTTTGAATACACGCACCCAGTGGTCAAAGAAACGACAAGGACTTTCAGGCAATTTGTTATTTTATCCGAGGTATGTCCTTTGCTGCTGTTTGCCCCTTGGTATTCCTTATATCACATATCTGGGTTGCTGTATTAAGTCGAGCTGTCACGCACGCCATCAGTGGCTAAGAATGTGATATTCTTAGTCACCCTCTTCAACTTTTCAGCCTCTCCCTCTTTATAGCTTTTGGTCTTCCTATTTGTCTTTGTCTTCACACATCTGACCTGTTGTATTGCTTTGAGCCTCTTTATTTTCTGCCATCGCACACTATCAGTGGGAGGATTATTACCTGCCAAGTATTGTCTTGCACTTCTTCATGGATACTTCTTGGCCCTGGTCCGTCTTTCCCTCCTTGGTGCTTTCCCTTATTGTGTGCCCCTGTGGGTCTCTGTGCAGAGATGGGTGTTGCGTGCCCCTGCGGAGCTTTGGGCAGAGAGTTGTTCTTTTTCTTGATGATCTTCACTCCTTATTGAGCAACTTTATTCTTTGATTTTCTTCTTCTTCTTTTTTTACTTGATTCCCCTTCCACACGTCCCTCCTCCTGAACTCTGTCGTCCCCGACAGGCTTTTTGTGGTGACGTGAGTACGTTTGTATGGCAGCTTGCTCTCGTTGATTAAGCAAATTGGCGTGACATATCATGAACTCTTTCCACTGGCTTGACTTCACTCCATCCTCTGGTGCTTGTCGGTGATCCACAAAGAAGCTTGTTTCATAAGCCACCAGTCTTGCATTAAGATTTGAAGTCATTTTTATAAAAAATTCTGAATCAATTTCAAAGAAGCTAGTAAAAAATGCTTCTTCAAATGTCTGCATATACGTGCTTGGCAAAAACATGAGCCGTGAATAAAATGCCATAAGAGTTAATCGGCTTGGGATAGTTGAAAGATAAAAAATAAGTGCTTCGGATCCCTATGTAATGCCAATGAAGTTCAAAAAGGTATATTTGGCATGTTGGAAGACTTGGATGACTGTAAGTAACATGCTGAGAATCTTATTAGTCATTTTGACGGCCAAATCCGGTACAATCGCATATCGAGCAATCCAAAATTCCATGGTTTTCACCATGTATTCTTCCGTTGGTAGGTAATTATGCGGTGGACTTGGTAATAGTGGATAATTGAGCCATTGATTATTTATGGTACCTTGGCGCTGTCCTTCCCAAAAATGCGATCAGGATCGTCAGCATGGTATTGGACAAAAAGATGGGTTTACCTGAAGGGCATATTGCGATGCTTCCCATTGTACCCGCAGTATAGGGTTCTTTTCCAAAATTTTTTGCTTCCATATAAGATCAATTCTTTCAAATTCCTCTTGAGTATAGTTGAATGTATTATTGCTGAACTGGAGGTTGTTGTCAGGCTCTTTATTTGTCGTGGTCTTTATATATTGCCGTGTTTGCTCTTTAAGGAGTCCATATGGTACATTAAATGGCTTCAATATCTGTTCCAAATTTTTGCTTTCAATCTGAGCTTCCTTCATGACCTTTATTATTTGATCTTCAAATTTTGCAGTAAGCTAGGACACCAGTAGTGTCCTCTCATATCGGCCCAGTTTTGCAATATCCCGATGATTACGTTCAGATTGGATCTCCGTGTCCTCCCTTATCGGTGAATGATGTAAGGGGGGAGAGAGAGGAAATACCTCAATCTCCTCAGTAGCCGCTATGGAGTTTGGAACTATTGGTGTCCCCTCTATTGTCTTCTGTGCTAGCTGTTCTTGTAACTGCTTGATCATGTCATCTTTGCTTTTGATTTCATCAGTAGCCTTAATAATTGTGTCTTTGTTTTTGAGGAGCTCTTATCCGATGACTTCGAGTTGATCACTGTCTTCTTTGCATTGTGCTATATAGTGATTTTCGGCTGTCTTCCATTTCATCCTTAGTGCTGCAGTATCATCCATGTATCTTTTCTCCCATTCGGCAATGATTGCCTGCTCCTGCTTGAGCTGATCTTCATACCGAGCTATCTTTTCCTCCATGGCCTTTATGTCTTTTTCTGGCATTTCCTGAACCTCTAAAGATTGATTACTCAGAAGAGCTGTCATCAGCTCCGTGTTTCTGCTCCTTACATTCTCTACCTCATCCATGTATATCTTTATTTGTGATTCCAATAGTTTGCTTCTTGCATCCATCCACGTCTTCTCGGCCTCACTAGCATCATATCTCTTTTGTAACTCTTGTAGTTGTTCTTTTAATTTATCATTTTCTATCT
The DNA here is from genome assembly GCA_020310875.1 of Ceratopteris richardii. Taxonomy (NCBI): domain Eukaryota; kingdom Viridiplantae; phylum Streptophyta; class Polypodiopsida; order Polypodiales; family Pteridaceae; genus Ceratopteris; species Ceratopteris richardii. The sequence goes on from CM035412.1 coordinate 201,453,554, forward strand.
CCGCTGTTTTGCATTGCTGCTTAGCCTCGTGAACTTTGTTCTCTTTAAGTGTTATTTGCTCTTGTGCTAAACTCAGTTGGACGGAAAGGTTCTTACCTATTTCACGAAGTTCGTGCTTTTCCTGCATCGCTTTATCATAGTCAGCATCAACCTCAAGCATTAACTATTGTGTATCCATAGTAGTTTTGATCATGTGTTGAACTACTGGCTTGAGCTGAGCGACGTCAACATTCAAACACGTTTTTGGAATGCTTGGAGCTTCTCCTATTTGTACATCCTTTCCGTGCTCCACATGTATAGTTTTGTTATGTGGTTGTCTGATTTGTAGTTGTACTTCTGTTTCTTTTCTTTCCTCGTCTAGATCGATAATTTTTGTGGCACTCCCTTGAAATGTAACATCCATGGGGGAGGGTTCTGCCACAACCCTTATTGGAGTGAAGGGTCCTGATTCTTCCATCGTAGTTTCTTTTGGTTCTTCCTTGGTATTCTTGAATGACCCCTCTCTTGTAAGCGTAGTCTCTTGGATTTGAATTTTGGAGGTCTCATTTATTTTGATGACATGTATCCCTTCTTGGGATAACTCTTTTCCTGTGGTGTCTTGATTGGGGTTGATGGGGGTGTCATTTACCTTCGTGCTCTCTTCTTCTGCATTGTAGTTTACTTCATTTAATTCCTCCCATTGTCCATCATCTTTTGACTCACTTCGAATATCCATATTCAATAGGGAGGCGCCAGGCTCTTCTTGTGTATCTGAAGATGAGCTTGAATTGACCAACCCTAATTCTCTGTACCGATGCACCTTGGTTAGCCTCTTTTTTACTTCCATGTCTTGTTGGGCTTGCTGATAATGGTGCCCTTGCACTGGTAGATTAACTTGACCTTTTGTGTATTGATGTGTGTCTTCTTGGGCTCTTGTTAATTCCTCTTCTGTAACTGGTTGGTGCTCTTCAATTCTTGTCTTTGGGAGCACGTGTACCCTTTTTGTGGCTGGGACTTCAACTTCTACTTGCATTACTTCCCTTAATCTCTTTGTACCTCTCATTTTGGGTTGAGAGCTAGTTTCTGCCTCCTCAATGATCTTGACACCTTTTTTCTTTCTTGGGACTGTGGCGACCTTGGCATATTTAGCCATGGCTATCGATGATGGCATTTCTTGGAGGTGCTCTCTAATACCTAAGGCATGATATATCAAGATGGTCAGAGCTACACTACCCTTCAGGAACTTCTTGTGATTCCACTGCTTCTTTGCCTCAAATAGCCTGGTGGTAAAGGGAGGTACAATGGTCTCCCCTCGTGGCGATACTTCAGGAGTAGTCAGAACTTCCCTTGTCTGGACACAAGGGATCGCACCCCTCATGCGCTTGGATTGATGTGTGGACGTCTTGAGCTTCTTAAACATTTGTAATTGTGCCCAAGTTAAGGCACGTTCAATGGGAACATCGTATGCTAGGCACCGGTAAATAATGCGTGTGATTGCATAGCAACCGTTCACCACTAATTTCCTAGAAGACCTTTTATTTGCTTCATACAATTGATCTATAATCCATACCGGCAACTTAATTGGTAACGCACCTGCCTCCGCTAAGTAGAGAGCGAACCAGATTCTTTTGTGTGGTTGTGTGAAGCGGTCTTGGCCGGGGAAAGCAAAATGTTGCATGCACATACGGAGAGGGATGGACACGTTTGGTGTGAGTGCTGCCATGTCTTTAAGCTTCAGTAGTTTCCTATCCTTCATGTTAGTAGGAACGAGAGCATCCTTCTCAGAAGGTACATGTGTGCCGTGCATATTCAAAGCAGCGCTCACCAACTCCACAGTAAGTTCGAACCTCTTTAACTCGTTGTTGCCCAGCAAGGAAGGAAGAACAAATGATCCTAGTTTGTCCTTTTCTTCATTAGCTTGTAATGTGGAGACCAAATAATAGCATCGGAGGAGATCCGGTTTAGGTAGTGGTGCTTCAAAGTATTCTGCTAGCCCTGCATGTTGCCATATGGTCTGGAGATCCTCGGTGTTCTGTAGAGTCTCAAACTCCTTGGAGAAAAATTGGAATCGAACCCATGATCTGTCATACTCGCACTTAGACTCCCATATATACTTGGCCTCTCCTAATGGACCCGGCATGCCATTGAACCAATGAGAATTGGCATGGACCCTTTCTGTGATCCCTGTGGGTGGATCCGGTACCGGGATCTGCTGAAGGTGTTGTAGCTCCACAGGTCGTTCAGTTGGTGGCACATCCACAGGTAGACTATCCACATCGATTCCTGCAGTAAGTATTCCTACTTGTGAGCTCGGACCTATCGCTTCTGCCATGTTACTTCTTGCCTCCTGATTCTGTGAGAATATAGAAACATGTGTTAACATTGTAAAGGACAAGTTAGAACCGTTTTTGTCCCCATTACAACATTATCATGAGGTTCGGGAGAGATTAGTAGGTTAATAAGTGCTCGGTGTTTGTGTGTGTAGTTAGGGATTGGTTGGACCTAAGAACTAAGTGGAATGATGTAGTGTGAGAGTGACGTAGTTAGTAGGTGGGCATGGATTTACAATTGGGGTCCGGGGGTTTATTACAAGTTTTAGGTTGCCAAATGCAGTGGATGGGCTTTGATCTTGATTTTGTGGAGACTCTGAAGAGTTTGATAGGGGTATCTGCTTGAAGATGAGGCTTTTTAGGGACCCATTTACAAGTGATTCTACTAGTGCTCATGGAAGAATATGTGTCCGTGCGTGATGCGTAAGACTGGGCCTCAGATGTTCGAGTGAGTGAAACATGTTGTACCGGTTGCGGCCTTGGTGTAGCTATTTGAGCCCGCAAGCAAGACTTAGGCACCCAGATTTGTCGTGATTGTGGGCTGGCCTTCATTGACTTCTTGGGTACCCAAATAGACTTCACTTTCGCAGAAGAATTAATGAAGAACTTCTCATTAGTGTCATGTTGTTGACTACTAATAAGAGGTTTTGGCCGTGGGCTCGGCCTGGTCTGAACAGGGTATGGCATGGGGCAATCACGTATGAGGTGATCACCCTGGCATCTGAAGCAAGGTCCTCTAGGAAAAGGGGGTCGTATCTGCCTAGGTTGAGGTCTAGAGTTGGGGTTTGTGTACATGACATTAGCATATTCAGGCTCCCAAATAGGTTCACTCGGTTCCTCACTGTAGTAAGACTCACCATGTTCAGGAGACTGCATGTAGTAAGCCTGGGGACTATCAACATGTGTAGAATCAAAGCTATGGTAACTGGGATCACTTTCTGAGATTAATGGTGTTACTGGGACTATCACTCTATTCAGGTTTTCTTCTGTAGCAGCATACTTGACCGGAATCACATTAGTAGGAGCAGGTGGTTGCTGTGCTAGCACTGGCTGGGGTCTCAGTTGGGCCTGATATTGCGGTTGGTAATTTTGCTGAGGCCTAATATACTGTTGTGGTGAATATTGACTCTGGTATCTGCCTTGTTGAGGGTATGGCTGAGGGTAGGTTTGCCTAACCGCTTGCTTATTGTATGGGCAGTCCTGTGCTGAGTGATTTGTGTACCTTCGCTCTATGGTGCAATATTGGCTGCTAGGGTTCACTTGGGGTTGAGCCGTGATGGGACATGCGTTTGCCATATGGTCACCACCGCAAGTATAGCACCTCTTTACTGGGGCAAATCTAGGAATTTGTTTACTAGAGACGCCTAGTTTTTGAGCTACTTTTTTCGCAAGTTCCTCAATTGATGTGGATTGTGAGGAAGAGAGGCTAGAGGTACCATCTGAATCTTTGTAGATTTTGGATAGCTCTAACTCCTCCCCTAGGTTATCCTCAATATCGATGCACATGCGTACACATTCTTCTATAGTCCGGGGGTCCTTCAAGTACACATATGATCTCAATTTGGTACTTAGCAATCCATCCAAGAATAAAGCCACTTGCTTAGCGGCTGTGGGTAACTCAAGACCAGGACATCGCTCAAGATATTGCCTAAATCTTCTTCCTGCAAGTCTCACAATCTCTTGCGGGGTCTGCTTGAAGTTGTATATCAATGAGGAAGTATTATGCCTTATGCCACTTTTAGAGAATTCGATAATGAATGCCTCTAAAAGTTGATCTATGCTTCTAAACTGCCTCTCGTTTAGTGGCTGAAACCATGTCAGGGCGGTGTTCCTAAGGGTCAAACCAAAGGCATTGTACTACGTGAACAGGTCTTCAACTTGTTCAGCTCTCAAGACTTGCTTAAACTCGGCTACATGATCATAGGGGTCTCCAGTGCCATCGAAGTAGTTTTTCATGGACTTAACTAGCTGGGTCGGTCTCAAGGTCCTCGTGTGCTCTCTTGGTCTTGGCAAAGGGAAATCATCGGCATTTCTTCGGTTCCCTGGGGCTCTATGTCCCTCAGGTTCCCCTCTATTCGTGTCCATTCTCGTTCTTTCTCTTCCCCAGGAGTTGGCAAAGCTTACCTCAGGTCTCTCTCGACTCCTTTCTCTTTGAGTCCCCTGAGCTTGAGATGTTCCAGCTCCTTGGCGACCAAAGGACACATTCGATCTTGGTTGGGGGAAGATAAATTCTCCTTTCCAAGTGTAAGCATGCCTATCATTTTCTGTAACCCCAAAGATCCTCTCTGAAGAGTGATCTAAGTAGGTCACTCTTCCTGGAACATCAGGATCTTTGAACTCATATATCATGATTGTTCCTACCTCACTCGGTTGACTAGGTCTATATCTCCAAAAGGCTTCATCCGTCTCTCGGTTCAAGAGGAGATCTGTGCTCTTATTATCTTGGGGAATCCACTCTGGTGTGATAATCCTCGTGAGAACAGATTTGCCTCGGGGGGTTCTAGGTTCTTCGCCCATGTTTCCTTGCTCTAGGTCACCTAAGTCCATTTCCGGGACCACATTCCCAAATTCATCTGTCCTATCGGGATGACTGGTGACTACATATATTGTCCCTTCCTTGTCTAAGTATGCTCCATTTTCAAACTTGACAGTTGGGCGCTCTAGTCCAATGGATTGGTCGGGGTTTTTAATCTGGACCACCGCTCTTCCTAGGCCATCCTCATAGATGCTAGCACCTAATCGGTTGGTCCTAAGGTACTCGAGTTGCATCTTGTAAGGGCCTTCCACCCTATGTAAATATGGCACCCCAGAACTTCCTGTAGGTCTCTCCATACCGTGGGACATCTCAGACTCGCTAGTCTCAGAACTAGGGTAATACGAATGATGGCTCAACTGCTGGGCCCAAGACCTCGCAGTATGATTGACACTAGCCTCTGAAGATCTAAGACTTTGTCTGTCTCTCCCTAGGTGTCTACCTGACCTAAGGTTCATATGCCCTTTGTACGTTGCTGATTCTTTAGTACCAGTCACTTGTTCCTTTTAAGGTCCTTTGGATGTGTTTTCTTGTTTTTAGTTAAGCGTCATCAGGAGCACTTTCGTGGGTCGTACTTGATGTTCTGCGTCCGCTTAGTTTAAGTTCTTTTCCTTTAAGTTATCCCTTGACTACAATTTAGCCTACCCTTGCACTTGAGAAATTAAGGGCTCTTCAAACTTGAGTGTTCCTATCGTACCCCTAGTCAATCAGAACAACTACTCGCACTTAGCCTATGCTAAGAATAGACTGAGGGGGTTAAGTGATGTTCCAACCTCAAGTCGCTCCTCCTAGCGATGCTGGTCTACCCAGGAAGCACGTTCCCGAGCTTGTTCGCCTTAGCACTTACTTTGCTTTCTCCAAGAGCTCTCGATGATCCTGTAAGAATCCCAAGTTTAGCTTCAAGTTGCTCCTTCAATTGACAAACAATTTATTTCAGACACTTTTTTAATGACCCTTGTTCCCCTTTTGTATTGCTAAAAATTTCCTCTAGAGCTCCCATGGTGTTCCTACCCCTCAGTGTGTCAACTTCCAAATATCCTATCTGAAAATCAACGCATTATTCTTATAAAAAACAGTTGAGGGCGTGTAGTATATGCCACAAGCTTTCCGACAAGCCCTAGAGCTCAAAAAATGGATTTCGTATGAAAAAGTTATGACCGTTCAGGGTTTAGGGGGTTAACCAGACAAACAGAACCTTTCAGGAGTTTTAATGCATTTTTCTAAGGCCTCTGCAAGTGATAGACGGTGTCTGTCACGATAGATGGTGTCTGTCGCGATAGACGGTGTTTGTTGCGATAGAGTGGTCTGTCGCGATAGACGGTGTCTGTTGCGATAGACGGTGTCTATCGCGATAGAGTGGTCTGTCGCGATAGACGGTGTCTGTCGTGATAGACTGGATCTGTCGTGGAATTTTGGTCTGTCGCGATAGACGGGATCTGTCGTGGAATTTTGGTCTGTCGCGATAGACGGGGTCTATCATGGGTCTCTGTCTGTCGCGATAGACTGAAAAAACGCAAATTTTTGAGAAACTTCTAGTGATTTGTAGTGCTCTAATGGTGTAGGTTACCGTGCCAAACACGCATTCACAAAATATTAAGTTTTTCTGTCTGTCGCGACAGACAGAGGTCGTCGTCCCGGGACCTGTGCAGAGTCTGTTGTACCTGCGCACACTGCTGGAGAAGGTGGTACAGCTAGTTCCTGCAACAAAATCTCAAAAACAAACCAAAAACAGATAGCATGCAAGCTCTCTCTCGCTCTCTCTCACAATGAAATGAGGGAAATGAGGTGGGGAGTGTAATATGACCAAAAAACTGAAATTTTTGTGGAGATGGAGATGGAGGTGGGAGATGGTGGGGATGATGATGGTGATGATGGTGATGCGAAAGTAAGGAAAAAATGAAGAAAAATAAAGAGAAGGAAGGATATTACCTATAACTCCAATGTCTCAACTCGACGTCTTACCATCACACGCTCATCCTCGAAGCTCTCTCCCCGGCAACGGCGCCAAATTTGGTGTCACTCTAGCACAATGGTGAGTACCAACGTGAGAAGATTCACCTCATAATTGTCAATCCGTGGAGACGTGAGGACTAGTATGAAGACTATGAGCAAGTGAAGGCACAAGTGTGTGAGTGAGAAGCACACAAGCATGCACACACATACACACACACGCACACACAAGGCAAGAACAAGGAGAGGAACAATGGAGTTCTTTGCATTAGTCAAAAAGTCTCTTACATAAGCTCAATTCACAAACAATCTAACCCCAAAAATGAGCTCTCTAGCTCTTTTTATAGTTTTCTCACTAGCTTTGGCCTTGTCCAGACCTAGTGTCCGGCCTAGTTAAAAATTAGGTTCTAGAGCCTATTTGAGGGCTCAAACGAAGTCTAAAAATTATGAAAATTGATATGTAGCTAATTCTACTACTCCTCAAGCTCGAGGACTCCTCGGCTTGCACAAAATGGAGTCTATTCTACCAAAAATGGAATTTACAATGTTTGTGTAGTGATTAAAATCACTTGAGTTGTAAATGGTCCATGGAAAAAATGATTGGGCCTTGTTGCCGTATTGTGCATGACTCCTCCGTTGCGCTAGTATGCTCTTCATCTGACTTGTATGCCAACAGTATGGATTCATATTAATTTGATTTTCAATTTGCTTGATAGCGTGTGATAGAAGTTGGACGATGATCTTCTGAGGAGCAGTGTATTGATGCATGTTAGGAATACAGAAGTGCTGATTAATGAGTCTGACTTCTTCGTCTATGTCAATTTGATTGATGTCAGTAAAGGTTCTGGTCTTTGCCCCTCGACTTTCTTCTTTTAATACAGTAGTTCCATCCTTCTCCCATCCAAAAGCTTCTTTGATTAAATCATGTGTAAACTGAATCACGACCCATTCACCTACTGCATCCATGACTCTGGCCTCTGGCACCAATGGATCATGTAGTGCTGGCTACAATGTATTCATAACTTGCGTGCACCTTTGAAAGTCACATTTGTAGATTGGTAATTCAAAATATTTGTGGATGCCCGCTTTCTTCATGATGTCAACGTTAGATGGAAGCTCATGTACCCCCTTAAAATCTTGAGACATGATTGGGAATTGATGATCCGTGTCCATGATCTTGATTGTTATTAGAAATAGATAATCCCCTGCTGGTTGATCTTCTCTAAACCAGTGTCCTTTTGCTTTTGTCACGCTTTGTAAGGGGAATTCCAATACTTCTTCCTGAATAGTTGCTTTAGAATCTTCAGAAGCCATCTGCACTTGTATTGAAAAGATCATTAGCTTCAACAGAAGACATAGCATTAGTGCTGTGAATTGCAGTGACATGTCGTTCATTTTGTCACTCCGTTCCCCTAGCTTGCACAAGTAAGATCTCTTACTGCATGTTTTCCTTTTCTTTTCTGAAAGAAAACAAGGATTAGTAAAGCCAAAGCATTTATTTATTTACATAGTAGGTCCAATCCTAAGGAAGTTGAAGCTATGACCTATTCCCCATTGGAGGATGTGCATCACTAATTCTATTATGTACATCAAGTGCCGAATGCTTGGCCTTGTAAGGTGGCCCTATTATGCATACTTTAGGTGCATTCGATACTTCATGAGTGCAATTGGGAGCCTGATGGTTCTCTTGTTCAGGTTCATGCACTTTCTTTGGTTTCCATATCTACTGGAGCATTGAAGTATGAGCTCTCGTCCTCTCATCATGTCGCCTTTTCCTTGGTGTAGCTTCGTCAATTGCCGGCGTCTTCTTAGCTACAATCTTGCTTTTCTGATGTACTTGTTTGGTCTTGTTTGGTTTTGCACTGCTGTCTCATCGATAGGCTGTTTCTTTTTAGTTGTCGATTTCTTGTCATGCCACTTGTTGTACATTCTTTGGAATCCATATTTGTTGGTGGTTCCTTTGTGCCACTACTAATGACTTTTGGAGCCAAACTCTCAACAGATCCTTTGATTCTGGTCTTTGCGATGAGGAATTTGTATCCGTCTGCACCTTTCGATTATGATTGACTTGTGTTTGTGTTGCTCCCCCTGATCCATTCATTTGATCCTTACGAACCCATTTCAGTTTAGGATGTCTATAGTGTGGAACTCTGCCGATAGAATTCCATGTTGATGATTTTAGTGTGGCATTGGCTGGCTCTGTTTTTGTTTGTTTACGATTTGCGTGGAGTGAACCTGCTTCCTCCTCTATTGCTTTGGTGCTTAAAATCTGATCTACCTTTGGTTGTCTTTCCTGCAGCTTATTGATGGGTTCAGTTGCTATGTCCTTCTCAGTACTGTGCTTAGCATTCTCGAAGATGCTTGGTCCATGAGATGGTTTCACTTCTAATGGGCTAAAGATTTCTTTGTGTCCCACTTTGGCGGAGATGTATCCTTGAGCTAGATGAATACTCACTTCATTCTCGATTATCCAGTCTTGCCCTAGTATTAGATTCTCTATGAGATCCTCATCTTTACACACTAAGGCTCGTTGTTCCATGGAGGAATTTCCTAGGTGGAGGGATACAGTAGTTTCTCCAATGCATTCTGTTGGAGTTAGATGTCTGCGGAAGCACGCGAACAGCACAAGGAAGAAGAAGAAGCTTGGAGCACAACACACAATACTGAATGTATTACTAGAGACTGTACAGAGATAAGTAGCCCATTAGGGCAATAGGCATATATACAAGCCGAGGGAAAAAAACCTCATAAAGAGGGAAAAACAGCGGTCCTAGTGTGTTCACACACATTACTACCTAAATATATCAACAAATCCCCCCTGGGAGTGATGCGGTGAACAAGGAGCTTGCACTCATGTATAAGGAAGTGCCAAGCTGTGTGGAAATCACTCCACAAAAGGAAGTAAGCCCAAAGCTTTGCGGAAAGCTTCAAACTTCTCCCTAGGTAGAGCCTTCGTGAAAAGGTCTGCAATGTTCTCCTGCGTGGGCACATATGCCAAGCTGATCTCCCCAGCAGAGAACCTCTCCCTCACATAGTGATAATGCACCTCAATGTGCTTAGTGCGAGCATGGAACACAGGATTCCTCGCAACTGCGAATGTGCTCTGACTGTTAGTGAAGATGGTGGTGGCAGAAGTCTGACCAACACCCAAATCAGCCATAAGGTGTCTGAGCCACACACACTCAACTGTCGCTGTGAAAGCTTCCCTATACCCAGCTTCACAACTAGAAGTGGCCATAGTAGGCTGCTTCTTGCTCAACCAAGATATACATGAGCTACCAAGCATGAAGCAAAAGCCACTAGTGGACACACGAGTGTCATAGCAACCAGCCCAATCAGAGTCAGAAAAAGCATGCAAATTTGGCGGTAGTGATCCCCACTTGGGATAAAACAACCCAAGTAGCCGAGTACCACTCAAGTAGTGAAAGATGCGCTTAACCGCTTGCCAATGCTTGACTCTTCAGCAATGCATAAACATGCTCATCTGTGAGACCGCAAACTGAATATCTGGTCGAGTAATGCACAAGTAAATCAAGCATCCAACAACCTGCTGATAGAGAACATCATCAAATGCATCTCCAGCATCATGAATACTCAATCATAAACTTGTCTCCATAGGAGTGGCAATAGGCTTACAATCTTCAAGGCCAAAACATTGCAATAACGTTTCAATATATTTCGTTTGACACAAAGCCATTCCACCATCAACTTGCATAAATTGAATGCCCAAATAGTGATGCAAATGCCCCAAATCAGACATCTCAAATGAGGCATGCAAATCAGCCTTAAAATCAACAATATGCTTCTCAATAGGACCAGTGAGCAGCATGTCGTCAACATAGACAACAATGATCAAAAGCACATCATTAGCACGCTTAACATATAAGGTGCTTTTAGTTGGACTGTTCTCAAAACCATGTGCAATCAAATAGGCATGTATCTTCTCATACCAAGCACGTGGTGCTTGTTTTAAACCATATAATGCCTTATTTAACCTGCACACCTGGTTTTCATGCCCTTTCTACACAAAGCCATGGGGCTAAAAAACATACACTTCTTCATGCAAGTCACCATTTAGAAATGCTATTTTAATGTCCAAATGATGTACATTCCAACCATGATGGGCTTCAAGTGCACAAATACTCCGAACAGTAGTCATACGGCATGTAGGTGCAAAGGTCTCATCAAAATCAATGCCTCTTTCTTGCGCATAACCCTTTGCAACAAGCCTAGCCTTATACCTGTCAACTGTACCATCAGGTTTATGCTTCAGCTTGTATACCCACTTAGTGCCAATGGCCTTCTTGCCAAGAGGCAAGTCACATAAAGACCAAGTACCATTCTTCATTATTGCATCATATTCAGATTGCATAGCAACCATCCAATTTTTTGAATTTTGTGCTTCATCAAACAAAACAGGCTCATTCTCATCACAGAGACTAGATGCAACCATAGCATAGCAATCTGATGCAAAAGAGGCACTATGAGAGCCTGATCGAGTATGATGTGACAGAGGTGCATCTAATTTATTGTCATGCAAAGTCTGCTCCAGCCATTTGGGCATAGTTCTTGCCTGCTCAATATCAGCTCTCTCATCAATAAGTGCATCATGTACATCTGCATCAGAAATGGAATTATCTACATCATCACATGAAACGTGCAAAGGTTGAGAAGTTGCCTCATTGGGACCAGCACTAGACTATCCACCTATAAAAAGAGGCAGCAAAGTATCATACATGTCTTTGGAGCTAACAGATGTCTCCTTAGTACATGAAAGCAATGGCTCAATAGCATCTTCCACAAAAACAACATCACGGCTAACTAGAATGCGTTTAGTTTGTGGATGATACAGACGATAGCCTTTACTTTCAGAACTGTACCCAACAAAAATACATTTTACTTCTTTATCATCCAATTTTCTGCGATGTTGTTCAGGCACTAAAGCATATGCCAAACAACCAAAAACACGCAGATAAGCAACTGATCGCTTGCGGTCATGCCAAGCCTCATATGGAGTGATAGACTGCAGCGCTTTAGTGGGACGCCTGTTCAGTACATATGCTGCACACATGACAACCTCAAGCCAGAAACTATGTGGTAAAGCCTGACTCTTGACCATAGACTGCGCCATCTCCATGAGTGACCTGTTCTTTTGTTCAGCAACTCCATTCTATTGAGGTGTATACGGCACTGTACACTGATGTTTTATCCCACGTTCAGCCAGAAATGCATTTAAATCAGAAGACATATATTCGCCCCCTCGATGAGAACGGAGGGTGCCCATTTTACATGCTGATAGATTTTTAGCCAAAACCAAAAACTGTTTGAAGCACATGAACACTTCGGACTTTGCCATCAATGCATATACCCATGCATGCCTTGAAAAATCATCGATGAAAGTCACGAAGTAAAGATAATTCCCAAAAGAAGGTGTCTGCATAGGACCATAGACATCACTATGTACAAGCTGCAATTTCTGAGTAGCCCAAACAGAACCATCTTTTGGAAAGGATGAACACTTCATTTTGCCCAAAATACAACCTTCACAAACATGTTTTCCAGGTGCCTCAAGTTTGGGCAAAGAGGACACCATTTCATATTTCTGCAAGTGTAGCAAACTAGCAAAATTCAGATGACCAAAGCATGCATGCCAAAGCTTTGCATCTGACATAGCCTGAGAATCATTTACTGCACATGCCAAATCATTTACAGATCTTTCATAGTCTATGAACTTATAAAGCCCATGACATAAAATGCCAGAAGCAATAATCACATCGCCATTTGACAGATCATGAACTGTACACCTGTTATCAACAAATTTTACAACCAAGCCAATCTTGGCTAATGCAGAAATTGATAACAGGTTCTTTTTGATCCCTGGCATAAATAAAACATCTGACAAAGTGAAAGAACTACCATCAACAGTAGTCAAAATGATCTTACCAACTCCCATAACAGGATAAGAGGAGTTGTTCGCGCATGTAACAGTATTCCCTGTAGGGGCAGGCTTGAGTGAAGAGAAGAAACTGTGCTGCAAGGTAATATGTTTGGTTGCCCCACTGTCAAAATACCAAACATCTGAGTCTACTACAAACATGCACTGATCATGAGAAGATGGGTCAAAACTACAGAAAGTAGTAAACGCCCATTCTTCTTCCTGCACAAGATTAGCAGACTCTGTTTTTGGTGTAGAGGCCTCTGCAACAACCATTCCAGCCTCTTTCTTCTTTGCCTCTTTCGCAGCCAGTTTTTGACAGTTCTTTATAATATGATCATTCCCTTTACAGTACTTACAAAAGAATTTCTGCTTTTTTGATTTTTTCTCATCTTTGTCTTGGTTCTTTGAATGTGCAACATTTACAGATCTCTGCTTACTAGTAGGAGAGCTCCATTTTCCTTTGCCCTTCTAACTAGCTAGGAAATCTTGATCTGCAACACGCATAATGGACCTGTTTTGCCTGGACTGATCTCCCTGGAATAGAACAGAGACTAACTCCTCAAATGATAAGGCATTTGGATTGCCTTTCATCATCAACCGAAGAGTAGAAGCAAAGCTCTGATATGAATCAAGAAGAACATTCAGAACGGTCTGCACAAAGTGAGCTATCTGGTATAACCTCATCAGTAGAAATCAACTATTCCTTCAAGTCTTTGATCTTCGTTAGGAAATCGTCCATAGAATCACCTTCATTCATGTGCTCACTCTCCAACTACTTTTGGAGGTAAGCAACAGGAGCCTCATTCCTAGCTTTGTACAATGTGGTAAGTGTATCCCAAGCATCCTTAGCTGTTCTGCAAGAGCGAATGTGAGGAATAATGGCGTGTTTGACACACAAAGCTATCAATGCATGTGCCTGGGCATCTCTGCCATCCAACAAATCTGCTCTACAGTAGGTGCAGCAGAAACAACAACACGAACAAGAATCTGTGGAATATCATCTTTGAAACCATCTTCATCAGCTGCAGCACCTGTATTTGCAATACCTATAGTCAGAGGTGTAACAGGACGTCTTTCAACACCCTGCACAATGTTCCACAATCCTTTTGCAACCAATACATGTCGCATCATATAAGCCCATAATGGGTAGTTGGTACCATCCAACTTATCCTCAACAACCAACATACGGAATACATCAGTGCTTTCAGCCATGGCCGGTGACTAAAATACCTTGATGTAAAAAATTGACTATATCTCAAAAAGTTGAACAGAACTGCCCCAGCAAATTCTGCTAGACCTGTAGCAGACTTTGAGATGCTTATACTGGTGAACAGAAACTGGTATATACCTTTGGCACAAAAAGATGAAATAGCCTGCACAAGCATTGCAATAGTGCATTCGGAGGCCAAAACGAGCTCAGATCGCGATTTCGGCACCATAGAGCAAAGAGGTTTTAATCTTTGAAACACCCTGAGTATGCTCACCAAATTTCGTGCGAATCTGAGAGTGCAAATGGAGGAGTGTCGACGGTGCCCTAGATGAAGCGACGACTTGCTCTGATACCAATTGTTGGAGTTAGACGTCTGCAGAAGCACGCGAACAACACAAGGAAGAAGAAGAAGAAGCTTGGAGCACAACACACAATACTGAATGTATTACTAGAGAATGTACAAAGATAAGTAGCCCATTAGGGCAATAGGTGTATATGCAAGCCAGGGGAAAAAAACCTCCTAAAGAGGGAAAAAAGTGCCCCGGCGGTCCTAGTGTGTTCACACACATCACTACCTAAATATATCAACACATTCTATGACTTGACCTTCGATACCTATCATATGAGCTTTCGTGGGTGTCATAATCGTTTGAAGATCTCGGATGACCATATTTCATATGCAACTGAGTCCTACTTCTGAGTCTATCAAGGCATCTATCAACTGGTACTTCGTTAACATTAGTCGTGTCAGACTTATGGACCTGGTAATTAGCCATGGGGATAGGCTCTTCTCCTTGGAGATACCATTCGTCTCGTTGCCTAATCCATTCATTCCGTTTCTTAATGCGCTCTAAAGCTTCCTGCCGTGCTTCTTCTCTAATTCATTTTTCTTCTCTCTTCCTATTTTGTGCACCTGCGAGACGTGCTAACATTTGATCCATCAATGGCTCCATGAACCTTTTCACTCTACATCCACTTATGTAGTTAGGAAGAATATCTCCATCTAGAGTGGCTAGATTAACTGCTCCACTTGTAGAGATCCTATTAATGATTAGAGGTCCATATCCGTGTTTTTGTAATTTCTTGGCATGTTGCTTCAAGGTGTAGCCTAGGACCAAGTCTCCTTCTTTTAGTCCCTTGTCTTTTATGTGTGCATCATAATATGCCTTTTGTCTTCACTTAGCCGCATAAATACCTGCTACCTCTTGTATTCTAGTTTCATGTAACTTCTCAATTTGGTCTAGTTGCTCGGATAATTCATGTCCTATCCATTCATACTACTGGGCTACTCTCAAAGTGGGTATCAAAAAATCAATTGGCAGAATTGCGTTCTATTCGTATACTAGATTGAATGGGGTAGTTCCAATGGCAGTCTTGTACGTGACTCGGAAGGCCCAAATTGCATGATGCAATTGTTTGTCCTAATCAGACCTCCCATTATTGACAATCTTTGTCAATACTGTGCATAACACCTTATTGGAACTTTCCGCTTGACCATTGGCTTGGGGGGGTATGGGGCTGATTTTTTATGGATCACTAAAAACTCATTCATTAAAGAATCTATTACTTCATTAATGAAGTGCGTTCCTCAATCACTCACAATCTCAATTGGTAATCCGAAATGAGTGAATATATGCTCAAAAAGAAACTTAGCAGTGGTTTGAGCATCGTTTTTTCTAGTAGCCTTTGCCTCTACCCATTTTGTCAAATAATCTGTGGCTACTATGATGTATTTGGCATGTGACCCTTTGGCCGGTGGGTTAATGGGTCCTATGAAATCAATACCCCATTTAGAAAAGGCTCTGGCGCAAACCATAGGTCTCAATGGCATGTCATCTCTCCGAATCAGGTATTTAGCCCTTTGACATGTCTCACAACTTTGTACATAGGTTTCCGCATCCATATGTAAAGTTGGCCACCACAAGCCCGTAAAGAGGATCATTTTCACGGTTCTCTCGGCTGAGAAATGAGCTCCTACCACACCTGTATGTGCCATCTCTAATATGGGTAAATATTCTCCTTCATGCACACATAGTCGTAATTGGTTGTCTTTTCCTCTCCTAAACAAGTGTCTTCCCATGAGTACATAATCCTTGCTCATTTCCTCTAGGGATCGTTTTCTTGCCAAGCTAACTCCTTCCTCATGTTCTCTTGTCTTTAGGAATTTTACCAATGTTTTGCTCCAATTGGGTGCTATTGTTGAGAAAGGTATGGATGTATGATCCTCGGGGATCGTCTCTTGGAATTTTGCGCAGTTACTCACATAGTCATGGACATCCCTAGGCATGTCAGGCCAGTATACTCCTAATCATTTCAATTCCCTAATAGTTCCACGAGTTCCTTTGTGTGTCCTCCATTTGTTCACATGAGCTTGTTCAATCAGCTTCAATTGTTCGTCTTCCTCAGCACATCTTAGTAGTACACCACTGGTTCCTTATAGTACACACTTCCTGCAATAATGTGCAAATTCCTTGATTGTAGAATTTCCTTCTTACTTTCTTTATTGATTGAGTGTAGTGGGCAATGAGTGAGTATCAGAATTAGTTTTTCTGCCCATTTTGGACACACTTCCAGGTTAAATAGGTAAGTGTCTGGCATATCGTCAGGCACTCCACTTGGTGGTTCTCCATGTGTTAACCTAGAGAGGTGATCTGCTCTTACATGGGTATTTCCCTTTTTCACTATTACTTCGAAGTCGAACTCCATCAATAGTAGAAACCATCTTACCAGTCTTCCCATGTTACACGGCTTATTGACTAAGTACAATAATGCCTGATGATCTATGAAGAACTTGAACTTGTTGGCTAAGAGATAGTGTCTAAATTTTTTCACTGCATAGACCATTCGTAATCCCTCTCGCTCTGTAGTTGTATAGTTCCTCTCAGCTTGATTTAGTTGCCTACTCGCATAGGTAATTGGGTGATCTAACTTTCCTTCATCTGCCGGCTGAGCCAATATGCATCCTATTGTATAATTTGAAGCATCCACGTGAATATGAAAAAGCTTGTTCCAATTCGGTGTTTTCATAATTGGGGTTGTGCTGAGCCGCTTCTTTAACTCATTGAATGCCTTCTCACATTCCTCTGTCCATGTGAATTGAGTCAAAAGTCCATACAAGGGTTTGGCGATTATGGCATACATGTGGATAAATCGACGGTAGTATCCACAATGTCCCATAAATGCTTGCACTTCTTTTGCATTCTTCGGTCTAGGAAGCTCCAAAATGACCTTAATCTTGTCTTCATCTATGGATATTCCGTTTCTAGAGACTATGTGTTCTAAGATCTTCCCTTGTCTTACCATGAAGACACACTTCTCAGGGTTCAAGAAGACTCTATATTGTCGGCATTTATTAAATATCTTCTGCAATTCAGGAATGTGGTCTTGCCTTTGATTTGAATAGGTCATCTACATACACTTCCATGCTCTTCTTTAGAAATTCTTTGAAAACATGACACATCAATTGTTGGAAAGCAGCAGGCATGTTAGTGAGTCCAAAAGGCATCACTTGGAAAGCATAGACCCCCCATTCCGTTGCGAATGCAGTCTTATGTTGATCCTCTGTAGCTATGGCTACTTGGTTGTACCTAGAGAATCCGTCTAAGAAGCTATAGACTTCTTTTCCTGCTACTCTTTCCAGTAGATTGTCAATGATGGGTAATGGGTAGCTGTCATGTATAGTGGATGCATTGACCTTCTTCAAGTTAATGCAAACTCTCAGTTTTCCATTCTTCTTAGGCACAACTACTAGTGGTGATACCCACTTGGTATGTTCTATTTCATATATGAATCCAGCTGCTATTAGTTTGTCTATTTCTTCTTTAATTTTAGCAGCATAGACCTCATTGTATGTGTAAGGGCATTGTTTTGAGGGTTTTGCCTTTGTCGTCATTGGTATTCTATGAGAGCAAATAGAGGGTTCCACACCCTTGAGATCCTTATATGTCCATGCAAATACATCTTGATATTCTCGGATCAATTGTAAATCGTCTTCCTCCTCAGTTGACACATCTTTACCTATGTATGTACATCTTTCTTCTCCCCCTTCCACTGTGACTACGATTTTTTTGTTTGTTGTTTGTTATCGTATGCTTCTCCTTCTATAGTCTCTCTCTTAGGCATTTGAATGGCTATTTTTCTCTCCTCTACTTCATACCTTTTAAAATGCTCCGGAACCTCAAAAAGATCATGATTTGGTCTGATTTTACTCATGCTTTCCTCTTGCTTCTGTACTATGGGGGCTGCTTCTATTGCTAACACTTTGGTCATTCCATACTTGTCTTTGGTTCGAATAGCTTCTAGGTAACATTCTTCAGAGTCAAACTCCGGTTCCATCTCTATGCTCTCGTATTCTTCTTTCCATTCCTTTTCCAATATTTCCCCTGCTTCTACTTCTTGAAGGACAACCATGTACAAATCTACATCATAGCCTTCTTCATCCACACATTCATTCATCGTCAAAACTTCTTCATTCACACATACATCCAAGGTAGCTAAAATTTCCATCCATCCATATGGTTCAAAGGTTTCGTCGGGAAAGATTTGAGGCATATACCTTGGGTCCTCTACAGGTCGGTAGTTAGGATGTCCTAGCCTTTTATTGTCCTCTTTCTTGGCTTCTTTACACATCCATGATTGGGCGTCCTCATACTTCCATGATTGATCGCTTGTTCCAGTGCTATGAATAGAGAGATCATCCTCTTCCTTGTGTATGGGATTCCACTATAGTGGGGGTACATCTCTGTTGGAACATCAAGCTTACACTATGCTTGAGGTGGATTTGATCTACATCAAAGGCTATTGCGTCGAAAGAATATCCGTTGGAGAGTTCTTTTTCATATGCTCATTTATTGTATTTTTTGAGAATATTTTGATGGCTCATTTACCGTTGTAAAAGCCTTGAGTTGTACACATGTAAAGGTACAAATATAGGGCCAAAATCCCACGAAATTTTGGTGGTTGAAGTTGCATTCAATCAAGCAATCAATCACCTAAAAGTAGATCAATCAAGATCTTCACTTTTCCTAGATTGTAGGGAAGTGAATTGATTCCCTCCAACAACCATTCCCACCTTCATTTGAATTCAAATTCAAGTTGTAAAAGTTGTGGAACACTCCTAGAGGCTATATAAGGAGTTGAAATCACTTGTACATTACATGGAAGCAAGATACATACACTTGTGACCATCATTGTCTTGCTCCTTCAATTTTCTGCATCATCTTCTTCGCCAACAGTAATCTTGCAGAGGGTGCTGCTCTCTCCTCAGAGCTCCAAATTGAGTGCAAGAGGACTCATTGGAAAGGTATCAGTGTCTAGTTTATGCCTGTAAATTTTCAAAGCATTTGGTTCAGCAGATTTGGAGAAATCTCAGTTTTTCTGCCTCGGGGTCAATCTCTGCGTATTCCTAAAAAATAGGAAGTACCACCGGTGAATGTCGCATTCATTCCTATAGCATATTTTGCTTATTCCTTATACTTTTGTGCATTCCATACACTCAACCCTATGTGTATCACTCCCATAAAAGGATTTTTTCTAATTGTAATCACGCTGGTCGCTATGGACATTTGAAGTTCATTGTCTCTTCCATAGATAGTAAGTTTTTTGAGCTAGTCGACCCGCGAACCTATCTGTTTTGTATCGACTCATTCTCCTTGATGCTCCAAGGTACATAGTGTGTTTCTTTGCACTTATAGCATGCCTATAAGGTCTATTTGAGTCTCCAAAAGCTCAAGGGCTGGTCTTGTGCCGGTTGGCTTGACCAAACTTCATCGCTTCGAAACGCACTTTTCTACCTTCGACAAGCTTCTCCAAGTTTTTTCAGTGGTATCAGAGCTAGTTCAAGATGGGTGACGGCTTTCCCTCAATGATCGAGAAGCTTGATCGACACAACTACGCGGCTTGGCAAATCAGAATGGAGGCCTATTTGCAAGGTAGAAATCTTTATGGAATTGTAGTAGGTGATGAAGCTATGCCTATTCCAAGATCCAAAGGAGGACCTACACAAGAGGAGACAGATAAGCTCACACTTTGGTGCGCAAGGGATGCTCAAGCAAGGTCGTACATACTAAACTCTATCTCTGACTTTCTATTACCACATATTAGAGGATGCAAGAGATCTCAAGAGACTTGGGATGCCCTGGAGACTTTCTTTTCTGCTAGTACCAAAGCAAGAAAGAATCATCTTTGGAACGAGTTCAACCAAATGAAGAAGACACCTAAACAAACCATCACAGAGTTTGTTACCAAGGTCAAGGAGGTTGCGGATCAGTTAGCATCCATTGGAGAGCTGATTGAAGAAGAGGTCATCATGAGGCAAATTCTCAACGGCATTCGAAGTGATAAGCAATGGCAATCCTTCACGACGGCTTACGATCTCATCATGGATGTGCAAACTCCAGACTTCAACATCTTTCTTGGACAACTCTTCAATCAAGAAGCCAACAATAGCATAAAGGAAGGTAACTCTTATCATGGTAGTTCAACAAGTGCTCTATATGCAGATAAGAAGGATAAGAAGCAGAAAGGCAAGAAGAAGGAAGAAGACGAAGAAGAGACTTCCCAAGCCAACTTCGCAAGCAAGAGCAAGTGGAAAGGGAAGAAGAAAGGACCAAAGCAAGACAAAGCCAAAGGTCAGAATGTTCAACCTTGTGCCATATGCGATAAGACCAACCACACCACTCAGAACTGCTGGTTCAATGGGAAGACCCAGAAAGGAAGTGGAAGAGGTGGATATGGCGGCAATAGAGGCAGAGGTGGACACAACTTCAACAACAACAATAGAAGCTATAATAGAAGGGACTACAACAATTATTCAGAAGATCAACCACATGAAGACTCATTACTTCTTATGAACCTAAGCCACAAAGAAGGTAAAGAAGATGATCATTTGTTCTACATAGATTCAGGATGTTCGAATCATGTTGCAGGCAACATTGCTCTTCTATCTGACTTGGAAAGTCCAAAGCATAGACATGAAGTGCAAACAGGGGATGACACGAAGCACAATGTAGAGAAGATTGGTAATGTCAAAGCTTCCAATGGCAGGACAAACATTCTGAGTAAGGTTCTCTATGTACCCACTATCACTAAAAACCTAATAAGTGTAGGCCAAATAGTTGAAAAAGGCTTGCAAGTTAGGTTCACCCAACATGGAGCTTTTGTGGAAGATCCATGTCAAGGCTTCAAGAAGATAGCCCGAGGTGAGAAGCATGGTAGGCTCTTTACTTTTGAAGTAGGAGATACCAGGAACATAGCTCTATTCAACTTTGGGTCTCAAACCCTAAGTGAGCTTGAAGTGTGGCATAAGAGACTTGCTCATGTGAATGAAAGAACCTTGAAGGATATATGCAGGGATCAAAGTGTTCTAGGACTGCCGAACATATCAAAGCAACACATGATCAACAGGTGTGATGCATGTCAGATTGGGAAGGCACAAAGACAACCATTCAACCACAAAGGCTACATCCACAACAACTTATTGGAATTAGTACATACAGATGTATGGGGACCAAGTCAAGAACCTTCATTGGCAGGATCAAGGTATTATGTCTCATTTATTGACGACCATAGTAGATGGACTGTTCTATACTTTATCAAGAGTAAGAATGAAGTGTTTGATTGCTTCAAGAAGTATCTTGCGCATGTGGAGAATCATACAGGTAGATCACTAAAGAAGCTCAGATCTGATGGAGGGGGAGAATACTTCTCCAAAGATTTTGATGAGTTCTTGCAGGATAAAGGTATCAAAAGGGAAGTGACTACCAGGTACTCTCCTCAACTAAATGGAATTGCAGAGAGGAGAAACAAGACATTGGTTGGATCAGCCCGAACAATGCTTGAAGAGAAGAAGTTGCCACATTATCTATGGGCAGAAGCTATTTCAACTGCAGTGTACCTTGTCAATCGACTACCATCCAAATCACTTCAAGGTATGACTCCTTATGAAGCATGGCATGGAAGAAAACCTAGTCTTGGACATTGCAAGGTTTTTGGTTGTTTAGCTTATGTTCATGTACCATCACAAATAAGAGGTAAGCTAGATGAAAGGGCAACAAAGGCAGTGTTTATTGGATATGATTCAACTCAGATGGGTTACAGGTTCTTCAATCCTTCAACCAAGCAATTCACTACAAGTAGAGATGTTGTGTTTGAAGAACACAGGTCTTGGTATGATGAAGACAAACAAAAGGTAACACTACCATATGATCTTGATTCTGACTCTCATCAATTAGGAAGGAAGCATGATACACAGGTCCAGGATCCAAGAAGTGATACAGACGATGACCAAGATGAAAGAGAAAGGGATTACAAGCTATGGAAGTCAAGAGGCAAAGCAAAGATGCAAGAGGTTGGAGAATGCTCCAAACAAGCACCTAGAAGATCAGCAAGAGAGAAGAAACAACCAGAAAGGTATGGATATGATTCCACATTTGTTACAAAGCATTCAATCTACTTGGCAAAAGACTCTATTTCAGAGGAACCCTCAACCTATGAAGAGGCAAAGGGAAACCCTAATTGGGAAAAGGCCATGAACGAAGAGATAGATGCATTGAAGGAAATGGACACTTGGGATTTGGTTCCAATGTCACCGAATCAAAAGGTAATTGGTTGCCGATGGGTATATAAAGTTAAAAGAAATTCAGATGGATCAGTTTGCAGGTACAAGGCAAGATTAGTTGCCAAAGGATGCTCACAAACTCATGGTATAGACTATGAGGAAACATTCTCACCAGTTGCAAAGATGACTACAATCAGGACATTGATAAGTGTAGCTGCTGCAAGGAATTGGAGACTCCTCCAACTTGATGTGAAAAATGCATTCTTAAATGGTTGGATAAGTGAAGAGGTATACATGTCACAACCACCAGGTTTTGAAAACCCTAATCATCCATCTTATGTTTGCAGACTTAAGAAAGCATTGTATGGATTGAAACAAGCTCCAAGAGCTTGGAATTACAGGTTGGTTACATATCTTCAAGACCAAGGGTTCAAAGCTAGCAGCTCCGATCCTTCTCTATTCATCAAAAGGGATCACAATGAGGTTATCTATCTATGTGTATATGTAGATGATATTATTGTGACAGGTGATGATCTAAATGGCATTCAAAGGATCAAGAGACACATGCAAGAGGAGTTCAAAATCAGTGACCTAGGTGAGCTCACATATTTCCTAGGTATGCAGGTGATATATACAGATGAAGGAATGTATTTGACTCAAAGAAGATACATTCAGGATCTTCTTCTCAAGTTCAAAATGGAGAACACTAAACCTGCAGGTACACCTTTGGAGATGAATCATAAACTTAGTGTTTATGAAGGTGAGAAAATTGAAGACATAAAAGAGTATCAAAGCTTGGTAGGTAGCTTGATATATGCTACTCACACAAGGGCAGACATCTCATATAGTGTGGGAGTGCTTAGTCAGTTCATGCACTCACCGAGAAGACCACACATGGATGCGGCTAAGAGAGTACTTAAGTATCTCAAAGGTACAATCAACGAAGGTATATTCTATCCTTACTCTTCCGATTTGGATATCAAAATCTACTCAGATGCAGATTGGGCAGGAGCTAAGGATGATAGAAAAAGTACATCTGGTTACTTAGCATTTGCAGGTTCGAAGCTAGTGTCATGGAGTTCCAAGAAGCAACCAACAGTTGCTTTATCCTCAACTGAAGCAGAGTACAGAGGCTTGACCATAGCAACTCAAGAGGCAATATGGTTAAAAGCATTGTATACAGATTTGGGACTTGTGAGTTCCAAACCTCACATATTTGGAGATAATGTAAGTTCCATGCATCTAGCGGCAAATCCTATTTTTCATGCGAGAACCAAGCATATAGAAGTCCATTATCACTTCATCAGGGAGAAGCTCATGGCAAAGGAGATTGACATTTCTTTTGTTCCGACTGAAAAGCAAGTAGCAGATATGATGACAAAGGCACTTGATGGAATAAAGCTTTGTAGATTCAAAGCTATGGCAGGTATTCAACCTATCAGAGAATGAAGACTCAAGCATACTTTAGCTTGAGGGGGAGCTGTTGGAACATCAAGCTTACACTATGCTTGAGGTGGATTTGATCTACATCAAAGGCGATTGCGTCGAAAGAATATCCGTTGGAGAGTTCTTTTTCATATGCTCATTTATTGTATTTTTTATAGAATATTTTGATGGCTCATTTACCGTTGTAAAAGCCTTGAGTTGTACACATGTAAAGGTACAAATATAGGGCCAAAATCCCACGAAATTTTGGTGGTTGAAGTTGCATTCAATCAAGCAATCAATCACCTAAAAGTAGATCAATCAAGATCTTCACTTTTCCTAGATTGTAGGGAAGTGAATTGATTCCCTCCAACAACCATTCCCACCTTCATTTGAATTCAAATTCAAGTTGTAAAAGTCGTGGAACACTCCTAGAGGCTATATAAGGAGTTGAAATCACTTGTACATTACATGGAAGCAATATACATACACTTGTGACCATCATTGTCTTGCTCCTTCAATTTTCTGCATCATCTTCTTCGCCAACAGTAATCTTGCAGAGGGTGCTGCTCTCTCCTCAGAGCTCCAAATTGAGTGCAAGAGGACTCATTGGAAAGGTATCAGTGTCTAGTTTATGCCTGTAAATTTTCAAAGAATTTGGTTCAGCAGATTTGGAGAAATCTCAGTTTTTCTGCCTCGGGGTCAATCTCTGCGTATTCCTGAAAAATAGGAAGTACCACCGGTGAATGTCGCATTCATTCCTATAGAATATTTTGCTTATTCCTTATACTTTTGTGCATTCCATACACTCAACCCTATTTTTATCACTCCCATAAAAGGATTTTTTCTAATTGTAATCACGCTGGTCGCTATGGACATTTGAAGTTCATTGTCTCTTCCATAGATAGTAAGTTTTTTGAGCTAGTCGACCCGCGAACCTATCTGTTTTGTATCGACTCATTCTCCTTGATGCTCCAAGGTACATAGTGTGTTTCTTTGCACTTATAGCATGCCTATAAGGTCTATTTGAGTCTCCAAAAGCTCAAGGGCTGGTCTTGTGCCGGTTGGCTTGACCAAACTTCATCGCTTCGAAACGCACTTTTCTACCTTCGACAAGCTTCTCCAAGTTTTTTCAATCTCTATATGAAAATGTATGCAAGTTTATCTTGGTGGTATTTCCTTGATGTTGCGGATATAATGAATCTCGTCCCAAGTCTTGCACTATCCGCATTTGTCTCATGAAAGGTCGTCCTAATATCATTTCGTAGTTGTTAGCCTTTTCAAATTTACAGATGGCTAAAGTGTGTTCAAATTCAACTCCACAGGTGGTTAATTTGATCTTTTCTAATATTCCTAAGGGTTTCTCCACATGACCGTCTGCTAATTGGAGCTTCATGCATGTGGGTCGTAAGGCAGACTTTCCCCATTTCTCCCAAATCTCCTTGGTGGCAATTCCTACTCCTGCTCCTTTGTCTAGTATAGCCTTGGTCATGTACCCATTGTAAGTGACAGGTAGACATTATTACCTTCGTCTTCTTCACTAAATTCTCCCACCTTATCTACTGGGATTTGTATCTTCAATGGGTTTTCTTTTCCCTTGTTTTCCTTTTCGTCCTTCTGTCCTAATTCCAGTTGACCTGGTAATTGTTTCCATAATTGCGGTTTAACACAGAGTAGTTCTTCCACAGTCAGTTTGCATTGTACGTTTGTCTTTTTAAGTTCTGTTAGATTGTGTGAATTCTGATCTGAGCTTCCTTTTCCTTTTCCCTGTACTATGGGTGCTCGGATTATCATAGATTCCTTTTCGTATTCTCCCATGTAAGTTGGTAGGGTTGAAATGCTCTGAGCTTCTTCTCTATTTCGGTCTAGTCTTGATACTTCCTCATATACTTCTTCCATGTTGGGATTTGGTTGACAAACTTCCACATCTAATTCCTCAAAGGGAGGCTTAGTCACTCCATTCTCTTCCATTGTTCTTCTTGGATTCTATTCCATAATTCTTTTGGCTCCCCACGATACGATACCTGAGTAATGCACGATACGATACTAGCAAGTCATGCGATACGATACCAATGCAAGTGGCAATACGATACCACAAAACTACACGATACGATACCAATGCAAGTGCCTATACGATACCACCAACTTGCACGATATGATACTAAAATGGAATCGCGATACGATACTGGGAAGTGAGATGATACGATACCAAAAGTGGACCGCGATACGATACCGCTTTGGTAAAGTGCGATCACGATACCAACCAGGCGATACGATACCACAAGTGGTATCATGATACCAAGGCTGGTAATCAATGATACAATACTTCGGTGAGTATCGCAATACAAAGGAATTTTTGGTATCGCGATACCAAAAATTTTGGAACACAACAATCACAAATTGATGATTACAAAGATCTTGAAGCATGTCAAAGATCAGATCGAAGTTCAAGAAGTCACTTGAGAAAGTGAAGAGATCTCAGAAGTGAAGTTTGTATACATATGTACATTACTGTTGGAGATTCTTGTAAAATGAGTATAGATAATCCTTAGGATGATAAGGAGTAATGTAATAGACGTGGGATAAATCTAGAACCATATGTATATAAGTCAATGATGTAAAGAAATACATGAGAGAGTCATTAGAAGACAAGTGTCATAGAGATAGATGTGAAGAGAGTCATCTTCAAGAAATAGCGATGAGTATTTTGTAGATTTCTCTTAGTCTGATCATGTGGATCAGAAATCCTTTTGTACACATCTAATGTAGAAGCTAATGAAGCTATGTTCAGAGTTTCATGATCTAATTCCTTTCATGCTGTGAGTATGATCAATAGGAACATGTGTATGTAAAGTCTGCAGATGATCTCTCAGAGTCGCGCACTTTTCGTGTCAATGTTTTGCTTAGATCTGAGTGCACAGTGTAAAGTTTTGATGAGTGAGCATTCAAAATCTAAGTTAGAAGGTAAGGAAGCTATGGCTGAGAAGGCAATGCAAGAAGAGTATGATGCTCTACTTGAAAATGAAACATGGGAATTGGTGCCAAGACCAAAGAATCAGAAGGTCATTGGATGTAAGTGGGTGTATAAAACAAAAAGGTTTGTAGATGGTAAGGTGTCTAGATACAAGGCTAGACTTGTGGTTAAAGGTTATGCCCAAACCTATGGGGTAGATTATGATTAAACCTTTAGTACTGTTGCTAAGATGTCTACAATTAGATCATTGATTGCTATTGTTGCTTGTAAAGGATGGAAGTTATCACAATTATATGTGAAGAATGCATTCCTGAATGGATACATTGCAGATGAAGTATACATGGAGCAACTAGAAGGCTTCATGGATTCAATTGGATCAAATTATGTGTGTAAGCTCAAGAGAGCTTTGTATGGTCTGAAGCAAGCCCCACGAGCATGGAATTACAGGCTTGTTAAGTTCTTGAATGAATGTGGATTTCAAGCATCAAAGGCAGATAGTAGCTTCCTAGTGAAGGCAAGTGAAAATGGATACATATACATGTGTATTTATGTTGATGATATTATTGTCACAGGTACAGATGCTCAAGGAATCAATGAGCTTAAGAAACAAATAGAGAACGAGTTTAAGGTAAGCGATTTGGGAAATATTTCTTAGGAATGCAGATTGTATATACTCAACATGGAGTATATGTTACACAAGAGAGATATTTGAAGAATCTTCTGATCAAGTTCAACATGGAAGATTGCAAGTATTCAACCACACCATTGGAGGTAAATCATAAATTGAGCAAGTATGGAGGTGAAGAGTTTAATGACATGAAGAAATATCAGAGTTTGGTAGGTAGTTTAATCTATGCTACCTTGACAAGGCCAAATCTATCATATGCAGTGGGTGTGTTATCACAATTTATGCATTGTCCAAAGAAGACTCATTGGATTGCAGCTCAAAGGGTACTCAGATATATCAAAGGAACCCTAAGAGAAGGCTTGTATTATGGATTTACTTCTGATACAAGAATCAAAGTGTTTAGTGATGCAGATTGGGCAAGTGATTCAGATGATAGAAGGTCTACTCATAGGTATCTCTGTTACATTGGAGATAAATTAGTTTCTTGGTGCTCAAAGAAGCAACATATAGTTGCTTTGTCATCCACAGAAGCTGAGTATAAAGGAATGGTAGAGGCTGCAAAGGAAGTGATTTGGTTAAAGACCTTGTTGAAGAGTTTTGGAACTGATCAGAGTACTCCAATTATTTTGGGAGACAATATGAGTTCATTGTATTTGGCAGTTAACCCTGTTTTTCATGCCAGGACTAAGCATATAGAGATTCAGTATCATTTCTTGAGAGAAAAGGTACTTGATAAAGAGATTGAAGTGATGTATACTCCAACAAAAGAACAAGTTGCAGATATGTTAACAAAAAGCTTGGATGGACCTAAGCTACAAAGATTCAAGGAGATGGCAGGAGTAAAGAAGAATGGAATAATCACAATTAGTGATTGAGGGGGAGCTATTGGAACACAACAATCACAAATTGATGATTACAAAGAGCTTGAAGCATGTCAAAGATCAGATTGAAGT
This sequence comes from Ceratopteris richardii, assembly GCA_020310875.1. Classification (NCBI taxonomy): domain Eukaryota; kingdom Viridiplantae; phylum Streptophyta; class Polypodiopsida; order Polypodiales; family Pteridaceae; genus Ceratopteris; species Ceratopteris richardii. The sequence continues at coordinate 201,482,031 of CM035412.1, forward strand.
TCAAGAAGTCACTTGAGAAAGTGAAGAGATCTCAAAAGTGAAGTTTGTATACATATGTACATTAGTGTTGGAAATTCTTGTAAAATGAGTATAGATAATCCTTAGGATGATAAGGAGTAATGTAATAGATGTGGGATAAGTCTAGAACCATATGTATATAAGTCAATAATGTAAAGAAATACATGAGAGAGTCATTAGAAGACAAGTGTCATAGAGATAGATGTGAAGAGAGTCATCTTCAGGAAATAGCAACGAGTATTTCGTAGATTTCTCTCAGTCTGATCATGTGGATCAGAAATCCTTTTGTACGCATCTAATCTAGAAGCTAATGAAGCTATGTTAAGAGTTTCATGATCTAATTCCTTTCATGCTATGAGTATGATCAATAGGAACATGTGTATGTAAAGTCTGCAGATGATCTCTCAAAGTTGCACACTTTTTTGTGTCAATGTTTTGCTTAGATCTCAGTGCACAGTGTAAAGTTTTTTAATAAGTGAGCATTCAAAATCTAAGTTAGAAGGTAAGGAAGCTATGGCTAAAAGCATTTAGCAAAACGGGATCTGTGCTGTGAGAAATCAATCTTAGAAGTTACCTATGTCAAAGTCGCTTGTTCAGGAAGACAGTTTCTAACATACTTTTGATCTTAAGGATCAAATTAAATTTTTAATGATTCTTTTGACAAACTAATGGTTGATATGATTGCGTAAAGGTAGTGTGAAGATGTGTGTATCATTGGTTTGAAGAAATTTGAAGATATGTGCAAAAAATAAAGTTGATTTCTGAAGCAGACTTTCTGAAGAACGAATTTCTTTACTCAGAGAAGTGTTAGTGAAATTTTTGATAAAAGAAAACAATATTTGTGTAAAGTTTGATCCATAACTGATATAGAAGTGTTCTTAGATCAATATAGATCAAACCTTTGGAGATTTGGAAGTCTCCAACAAAAAAACTCAATCGATCGCGATACTCAAGCCAAAACACCTCCAAATTCAAAATTTTTTCCCCCCCTTGCTCTTGTCTCACCCCTCTTCACTTGTAGCCTACTGTCTCACTCAAAGAAGTTCAAAAAAAACTCTGTCCCGCCCCGCGATACGAGATGTGCATTTAATCACGTGTGAGTGCACTTCTATTATGTTTTTGCTATTGGAATCTTATGGGAGCTTAACTCTGTGATGTCCTGCTTGTGCCTTGAGCTCACTAGCTAGCTTTGAAGGCCTGGAGAGCGCAATACTACACAGACGGTACAGATTGCTGCCTGGAGACGATACCACTTTCTGAGCAAATGAGAAATGAGCTAAAATTTTTTGGTTTTCATACTTTTTGGTGATTGAAACTTAACTACACTAATTTGGCATTTTTTTTGGAATTTTTCTTGGTGATCTTGGCTTACTCCTACTCCACTTCTCTTCCTAACCTAACCCTAACTCTTTCTTCTCTCCCTCTCTACTAACCCTAAACCTAAAAACTCATTACACACACCTTCGGGATGTGAAGTAACAAGTGCTGAAGTGGTTGACTACTTGCCACTGAACGAATTCACTTCTACAAGTATGATTTCGTCACCTCGCGAGCTATAACCATCACGAAGGCACCTTGGTTGAGTTGTTCCCCGGCAACGGCACCAAAAACGTGTGTACCTAAGTCAGGAAGTCTTAGGGACTTGTGCCAAAGAGAATAAATCTCATTTGCCACACAAGTGCATATAGTGGGGAATCGACACACGCTTATTTGTCAATCCGACAAACCGACCTAACCAAGCGTATGAGGACTTGTGCTCACGTGATGGAAAATGAAGTGGTTCAGCTCACATGCATGAGAAAAGACTAACCTACCTCTCCAACTCACTTAACTATCGAAAGTGTCTATCACGATACCACTTATAGCAGTTTTCACTATCACTTGGTTCTGATAACCTTGCTTCAAGTTATGACCAAAACAGTGAATGGGGGGAAGCACACACACTCACTCCACAACTCGTACTAGCTCACACACACATTACAGTAGCTCAAAAATAGTGGGGAGGGGTAGAAAACAGTCATACACACACATTCCAAGCATTCCACACACACCAAAGATCATAGAGAAGGTGGAAATCTGCAAAAAAGAAGCAAATTCGAAATTCTCAAGCTCTTCTTCTTGACAATGGCAAAAGGTCTCTACAAAGAGTCACAAAGTGACTTATATACATGTGCCCTAAAAATGGTCCTTCCACACAAGTGACCGGCACTTTATTGACTAATTTCTATTCTCCTACTATTTTACAAGAGATATGTTACAATGCTTTGGGATTGTGCATCTAGAGGACTCCTCTAGTGCATTTACATAGCTTGAGGGAATTTCCTAAGACTTTGAAAAAGAAAAAAATATGCCCATTAATTTGAAAATTTTGAGGCTCCTCTTTCGTGCCTCTTTGCTCTGCAACACTCTCCCCCTCTTTGTCTCTGTTGTCCCTTGACAGGCTTTTGCTTCTTGTTTGTAGCTCATCTAAGACTTTTGAATACACGCACCCAATGGGCGAAGAAGCAATAAGGACTTTCAGGCAATTTGTTATTTTATCGGAGGTATGTCCTTTGCTTCTGTTTGCCCCTTGGTATTCCTTATATCACATATCTGGGTTGCTGTATTAAGACGGGCTATCGCGCATGCCATCAGTGGCTAAGAATGTGATATTCTTAGTCACCCTCTTCAACTTTTCAGCCTCTCCCTCTTTCTAGCTTTTGGTCTTCTGATTTGTCTTTATCTTCACACATCTGACATGTTGTATTGCTTTGAGCCTGTTTATTTTCTGCCATCGCATGCTATCAGTGGGAGGATACCTGCCAAGTATTGTCTTGCACTTCTTCATGGATGCTTCTTGGCCCTGGTCCATCCTTGCCTCCTTCGTGCTTTCCCTTATTGTGTGCCCCTACGGGGCTTTGTGCAGAGATGGGTGTTGCGTGCCCCCTAAGGAGAATATGAAGTTATGACATGCTAGATTTGTTCATATCAATTACAGAGCTCTCAAACATTCAAAGATCAAGGTATGGTGGAGAGTTTGACTACTTTTGCTTTACTAGATGATGTAGAGTCATGTGAAGGATGCCTTGAAGGAAAGCTTCACAAACTCTTTTTCAAGAAGCATGGATACATCACAACCACAAGGAAATGGTAGATCATACATTTAAATGTGAATGGTTTGATGATAATTCATGGTTTTAGGTACCTTGTTACTTTCATTGATGATTTCTCAAGATATTCATGGATTTAGAGTCTTATCGTGAAGTCAAAAGTTTTTTGTACTTTCAAGAAGTTCTTAGCTATAGTTCAAAATGAAAGTCAGTCAAATATTCAGATTTTAAGAAGTGACAGAGGAGGAGAGTACATGTCTTAAGACGTTGTCTTTTCTTGAAGAAAAAGGTATCTCTCATCAACTCACTATTGCTTATACACCACAACAGAATGGTATTGCAGAGAGAAAGAATTTAAATAGTTCTTCCACAAAAGCTTTAAAGGTTATCACACCTTATTAAGCTTATTATGGGAAGAAACCCAATGTGAGTTACTTCAAAGTTTTTGGTTCTCCACCTTATGTTCACATTGAAAAGAAGGATCATGGTAAGCTCGATGTAAAATCCATTAAATCCATCTTTATTGGTCATGCAAATAAAAGCAAAGGATATAGATTCTATGTTCCGGATACAAGTGATATCGTACTCTCATGCAATGCATATAATGTAGAAAATCACATTTATGATAAGAAGGAAGAGATTCCATAATTCATAAAAGTAGTTTACTATGAATTTTTTTGAAGGAATTTGGATTCTTACATTCAACCATACAAGGGGGTCGATAAACCTTCTAAGAGATGTAGAGAAAGTTTCATCACCTACATTAGTACCTAGTCCATCATTAGTACTTCTTGATGTTTTGACTTATGAAGTCAGAGAAGGTACCATAGTTCCAAAAGAAAGAGATACTGAGGAACCTAAAAGGATTCCACAGCTTTTCAAGAATATGCCAAAGTGGTTATATCAAACTTGGAAGGATAGTGGTATAAAGGAATACACTAGAAGAACGAGAAGTCAAACAAAGAGACAATAAATAGACTAGGTAAATTATGTGGAACATTTTGAGATTCATAATATTTTAGCTCTTACTTTAGATGAGAATGAACCAACTAGTATTCAAGATGCACTACAAAGTGATATAATTGTCATAGGTCCCAAAGATTCAGATCTTCACTTGTTTTAATCACAACTTAAGTATACATTTGATATGAGTAACTTTGGTATTTTGCATTATTATCTTGGGATTGAGTTTAAGTATACAGATGAGTGTATCTACATGATAGAGGAGAATTAAATTGAGAAATTATTGGAAAGTTTGAGATTATAGACTCCAAGCCTATGCAAACACCTATGGATGTCAATGTGTCATTATATTCAAAGCAGATTTAGAACCATTTGATGCTACATTATGTAGTCTAACAGTTGGTTTCTTGATATATCTATGTAATAGATGTCTGTGTTGAAATGAAAATGGACTACTCCTACTCTACTCACATACACACATGTACAAACTAAGGAGGAAGGAACAAAAGATAACAAAACATGATGAATGAATTAAAATTGAAATGGAAATGACTTACATGAGATGCTTTATGAGTATGGAGACTCCATGAGGAGTGGAAGCACACTCTTGCAATGAGCTAGAGTGGAATGACATGTGTGGAGTGAAGGGAGGCCTTGCTTATATGGAGTTTGGGGGAGAATTCCCTTGCATGTGGGATATATGTGCTGGCATGAGAATGATTCTAGCTTTGGACAAAAGGGTGGAGCATGGAACTCTCAACACCCCCTCCATGTGATGACCCTTTTGTTTTTAATATGGGGGACTAATGACATATGGGATCTCTTAGTCCATTTGTTTTTAGGATCTAAGGACGTATGGGATCCTTAGATATATCTTGGACATATGGCATCCAAGTATGGGAGATATGGCATCCCTTGGTTTTTAGCTCCATGGACACATGGGATCCATGGTGTGTGGGGATCTAGGGACATATGGGATCCCTAGACATTTAGGGTTTACATCATGGGGTAAGTGCTGCTTTTGTTGATCCATTTAGCTCTTTTTGTTGTAGCATTTGAGGCCCATTTTTGGGTTCTTCTTATCGCTTATAGAGTCCCTTTGCTTTCATCTTGCTGTTGATGTAGCTTTTGACTTTGTATGCTTTGTAGATGCCTTGGTTCTTTGATATTTTGAGTTTTTCCTTGCAATAGGCTTTGTGTGTACATGAATTCAAGCAATAGGGAAGGTCTTAATATTTTAAAGAGTAGTGTCTAATCCCTTTACATGGGGCTTGAAAAGATTTAGAGCTCAATAATACTCATAAGATACTTGGAGAGATAGGAAAACTACTCATATGATGGCCTTGGGACGGTAGTACCTCAAATGGAGGTGGTGTCTAATCCCTTTACATATAGCACTTTGTGGTTCATATATGATAAAATCATTTCTTCATGAGGCAAATCTTTTGCGCATCCCTGCTTGCTGACAATGGCAGTGGAATTTTGACATTTTGCGTATTTGCTACTGTAGTGGAACTCCTCGAAAAAGCAAATGGCAGTTCTCTGGCAAGTGTCACCTATTTTGAGCTTTTGGAGCGTGCCAGCGATGTTGTGACATCATTGTTTATACTCACATAGACGTGGAAACGAAGGATCACAATGACGTTGTGCAATTCTCGTGCTGAACTTGGTTCGTCTGCTCTTCTGCTATGGTCAATCAAGATTTCTCACTTCCATCGCTTGCACAAGTTGCACGTGAGCTGGAGGAGGTTGTTACCACGCGGAGATGCCTGCTAGTGTCCTGAGCTCCATAGCTTAGAGTCTTTGGAGGATTTAGAATGTTCATTGCACGTTGTTGCGCATCACTCAGCCATGAAATATGCTCTGTTCTCTAGCGTGGCAGCCTACTGCCTCTTATTTTGAAGGGTTAGCCAACATTCTTCACTATGAGTGTGTAGATCTGTATGTGCATATGTAACCTTCTATCAACCATTTCCAGTAGCGACCATCATTCGAACATTCTGTGGCATCATTCAGACGGACGACTGGGGTAGTATCGCACAACCAACCGAGAACCTCTCTTTATCTCTCTTTTCATCTATTGTTTTGGTTTTCTGATGACGCATCTGCTGCGCATAGCCCTTGTGCTCAGGTAGTGAGCCTCTGTGTAGAAGTTTGTCCGTGCACAAATAGTGAGACAAAACTCAAATATTATTGCTTCGATCTCTGTGCAAGACTCCAATCTCCTCCATACATTTTAGGTTTTCATGTCGTCAGGTGCAGCTTGCAGCAACTCTCACACTCACAGTGCATGCCAATTTCCTCCATAGCCCCGTCCTTGTTCGGATTAGTGATGCACCTCTGTTCTCTATCTTGTGTCAAACCAAGCTCTTGAAGCACTACAGGTATGGGTGATCTAGCATTGAGGCAACTATCTATATCTCCACAGCCTCAGGTCTTCTACAGACTCAAATCAATCCCTTTTGTTCCAATCATGGCTGTCCTGTGGTTGAGGATAAGAGAAATGGCATTTCACTGGCCTGACCTTGACATCATTCCCTTCACTACCTTATCATCATGCTCAGAATCTTGCTTTACGATTCTCACTCTGTCAAAGAAATGCTCTCTTTGTGTGGTTGTGCCTCAAGAAGAATTCTTATGAGTACTCCTATGATTAGTTTGCTTCTTGTTTCCACGTGGCTATGACCTTATGGCAATGGTGCAATCTCACAAATGAGGTTCAGCATTATCTGAAGGCATTTGAGGAGGTTGTTGAAAATGGTAGAGGAGGAAACATAGTAGTACGCGAGTGCATCTAAATTTTTTATGTATGTCTTGAATAAGACAGACAGTGTTGCAGGCTATGAGAAGCTTCTGGAGGAAGCTGGACTAAATTTCCAAAATTGACCTTTGATGGGCTCATTCAGGATCATGGTGGCAAAGGAGGCATCTTGTATTAGAGGTTGCAGAAGAAGTGGCTCTTGAATTAGGGAGTCGGGCAGCATATCATACATCAAGGAAACGGAATCCGAAACTAGTGTTGCTAGTACTCAATCAAGCGTGACAACCAAACTTCCAAAATTTGACATTGATTGTAAGCCTCTTGACTTTTGAAATGCTCTTTTGAAGTTCTTATAAACACTGTTTATTATAATTATGCGATATGAAAGAAATGAAAATGATGAAGCATATGCTACTAGCATAGAACTGAAAACAGATAACAAAAAAAAAAAATTAAAGAGAAGTGAAGGTAGTGCTTATAAACACTGTTATTGTAAAGGGAGGGAGGGAGGGATTAAAGAAAAGTGCTTCTATGCTAAAGGCAATGAACAAAAATGAGAACATGAACTCGATTAAAAATGAACCTATGCTCTTATGCCATGTTGAAATGAAAATGGACTACTCCTACTCTACTCACATACACACATGTACAAACTAAGGAGGAAGGAACAAAAGATAACAAAACATGATGAATGAATTAAAATAGAAATGGAAATGACTTACATGAGATGCTCTATGAGTATGGAGATTCCCTGAGGAGTGGAAGCACACTCTTGCAATGAGCTAGAGTGGAATGACATGTGCGGAGTGAAGGGAGGCCTTGCTTATATGGAGTTTGGGAGAATTCCCTTACATGTGGGATATATGTGCTTGCATGAGAATGATTCTAGCTTTGGACAAAAGGGTGGAGCATGGAACTCTCAACAGTCTGGACATTCAGTTTGCAATTTCTCAAGTATCCAAGTTCATGCACAGTTAGCTCAAGATTCAATGGAAAGAAGTTAAGAGATATATTTCAGAGACACAAGAACTTTTGTAGGTAGTTAAACCTTGTACCATTGTGACATTAGAGGGCGGATTGTTGGATTCAATATCAAATGATCCAACATTTGAAGTAACAACATATGATGTATATTTGAAAATGGCTCCTACATGAAAGCTCACGGCAACTTGGATAGAATAAATGCCTTGAAACCTAGTGGCGTGGGTTCAATTCTGATGAGCTATAGATGGCAATGCATGATTTTTTTTTTTGAAGTTGATTTTTGCAAAAAGCACATGAGGCACCGATTGTTTTTGCGATTATGTTTTCACACGATAGATTTTTGAAGCGTGCTTTTCAAAGAACACTCAAGCTATATAAACAAGACCATCCTCATTGATTAAGCATCTTCTCATGCTCAAGCTAGAGCAGTAGCTCAATGCAAGGAGGAGGTAATCTTGGAGGAAGTGTTCTTAAAGACTTGTAGGAGGTGTGCTCTACATGTGGAGACATCTGGAGGAGTTCTTGTTAGCAATATATTATGAGTAACAAGTCTAAATATGTCCCCACTTGTTCATTCATTAGTCTTTTATTTAGGTTAATTAGAGTTTAGGTTTTGCTGTAAAACAATTCTAAACTATTCATATTCTCCATATTGTCTCTCCCTCTCTCTCTCACACACACACACGCTCTTCATAGCTCTTAGGCACACAATCTTTGATATCTAGTTCCTATTTTTGCCTAGATTTAGATGTTGTCAATTTATATCATAGTCACACATTGAAATTTGACCTTGGAATAGATAGTGTACGTGAGCATTCTAGCTTATCGTACACTTTGAAAATCTTGTCTATCTCTCTCTATCTCTCACCCATCATCTTTTTGAGTATTAAGGTGTGTATGCTAAGGTTCATGTGTTGACAGATCCTATAAACCTGTGATTTATTCTTATTGTGGCTCAACCCACTTCTAACATTTGGTATCAAAGGATGGTTGACATAAGCCCTTAACAAGATGAAGACTGTAGACTTGAGAATGAAGACAAACTTGAAGGAATTTCTAACTATCCAATGTGGATTTTTCGGATGATGAATATGTTAGTATCAAAGGGCTTACAGAATATTGTCGATGGCACTTATTCAAGGCCAAGACAAGTCGGGGTGAAGTGGATAATTATCTTCTAAAAGAACCCCTATTCCTATTATGCTCAACAAGAGGTTAGTGAAGAAGAAGGAACCACTTCATCATCAGTAGTCCATTCTACTACTAGATTACTTCCTACAGAAGTGCGATCCAGATGGGATTCAAGGGATGCACAAGAAAATTGCTATGGGGTTCAAGAGTCATATTATACCTCAAATAAGGTAATGCAAATCCTCTCATCAGGCTTGGGTGGAGTTAGAGAATCTCTATCAGAGCAGATTGCCTACTAGGAAAGATCATCTTTGGAGACAACTAGCCAACACAAGGATGAAATTTGGTGAATAAGTTCAGGCACATATTCTGAAGCTCAAATATTTAGGAGATCAGTTACTCTATGTTGGAGTCAACATTTTAGATGAAGAGATGGTGAACACACTTCTAAACTCACTTCCATCCTCATATCATGCTTTCGTTACTTCTTTATCTTTTTGTACAAGAGATAGAGAACTTTCATTTGAAAAGCTACAATTCTTGCTACTTCAAGATGAAGATCAAGAAAGGAGTATGGAAGAGAATGATGAAGCCATGTTATCATCCTTGAAGGGGAAAGAAAGATATTCTACTTGTCTTTCTCCTCATGCTTCCACTACACCCAAAGAAAAGTCTTCGACTACATCTGATTCAAAGAAAGGAGTATGTCATTACTGTAAGAAACCAGGTCATTACATAGCAGAATGCAAAACAAGGATGTTTAATGAGAAGAAGAAAACATCACATAATAGTGCTGAAGATGATCTAGAACCTAAATCTTCAAAGATAGATTCATATGCATGCACTACTATTGAAGTAGCTTTTGATAAGCATCAAATGGAGTATGAGATAATCCTTGGATTTTTTATTCTCGAGCTACTAAGCATATATAGGTTACCGAAAGGTATTTTATTAAAAAATAGGATAGTTGTTGAGATGATGCATAGAATGATGTCATCCAAATAGCTTTCTCCCAAGTTTTGGTTTGATGTAGTACATACAACTAATCACATTCTAGATAGGTCTTCCACAAAAGCTTTAAAGGTTATCACACTTTATGAAGCCTATTATGGAAAGAAACCTGATGTGAGTTACCTCAAAGTTTTTAGTTCTCTAGCTTATGTTCACATTGAGAAGAAGGATCCTGGTAAGCTCGATGTGAGTTACCTCAAAGTTTTTAGTTCTCTAGCTTATGTTCACATTGAGAAGAAACCTGATGTGAGTTACCTCAAAGTTTTTAGTTCTCTAGCTTATGTTCACATTGAGAAGAAGGATCCTGGTAAGCTCGATGTAAAAGCCATTAAATCCATCTTTATTGGTTATGCAATTGAATGCAATGGATACAAATTCTATGTTATAGATACATGTGATATCATACTCTCATGCAATGCATACATTGCAACTCTCATGCAATGCATATATTGCAGAAAATCATGTTTATGATAAGAAGGAAGAAATTTCATAATTTATAAAAGTAGATGACCATGCATTCTTTAGAAGGAATTTGGATTCTTACATTCAGCCATACAAGGGGGGTGATAAACCTTCTCAAAACCTAAGAGATGTAGATTTTCATTACCTACATCAGTACCTAGTCCATCATTAGTACACGTTGAAGTTCTGACTTATGAAGTTGGAGAAGCTTCCAGATTTCCGGAAGAAAGAGATACTGAGGAACCAAAAAGGATTCCACCACTTTCAAGAATATGCCAAAGTGGTTATATCAAACCTAGAAGGATAGTGGTATAAAGGAATACACCGGAAGAATCAAAAGTCAAATAAGGAGACATCAAGCAGACTAGGTAAATTATGTAGAACATTTTGAGATTCATAATATTTTAGGTCTTACTTCACATGAGAATGAACTATCTAGTATACAAGATGCACTGCCAAGTGATATGATTATCATGTGTCCCAAAGATTGAGATCTTTAATCATTTAAATCATAGCTTCAACATACATTTGATGTAAATAACTTAGGTATTTTGCATTCTTATCTTGGGATTGAGTTCAAGTATAAAGATGAGTGTATCTACATGACACAATAGAAATACATTGAAAAATTATTGGAAAGGTTTGAGATGACAGATTTGAAGCCAATGCAAACACTTATGGATGTCAATGTGTCATTACAGTCAGAAGAAGATTCAGAACCATTTGGTGCTACATTATATAGTCAAGCACTTGGTTGCTTGATATATCTATGTAATACACATTTGGACATTCAATTTGCAGTTTCTCAAGTATCAAGGTTCATGCATAGTTGACTCAAGAATTTAGTGAAAAGCACTTAAGCGATATATTTCACAGACACAAGAAGTTTTGCAGGTTATTAAACCTTGTACCATTGTGACATTGAAGGGGCAATTGTTAGAGTCAATATACAATGATTCAACATTGGAAGTAACAACATATGATGTATATTTTGAAGAAGACTCCCACAAGAAATCCCATGGTGGCTTGGGTAGAACAAACTTTTTACAACCCAGTGGCATGGGTGCAAATCTCATGAGGGGCAGATGGCAGCATGACAGAGTTTTTTTTAAAATCAATTTTAGCAAAAAGCACATCTAGTGCCAATCGTTTTCACGATTATGTTTTTGGATATAAGCTTTTTGAAGCCTGCTTTTCAAACAACACTCAAGCTATATAAGCAAGACCATCCTCATTGATTAAGCATCTTCTCATGCTCAAGCTAGAGCACTAACTCAACACAAGGAGGAGGTCATCTTGGAGGAAGAGTCCTTACACACTTGGAGGAGGTGTGCTCTACATCTAGAGACATGTGGAGGAGTTCATATCAGCAACATAATGTGAGTAACAAGTCTACATATGTCCCCACTTGCTCATTCACTAGTTTTTGATTTAGGTTAAATATAATTTGGGTTCATAGTAAAACAGTTCTAAACTATTCATAGTTTCCATATTCTCTCTCTCTCACACACACACACACTCTTCATACCTCTTAGGCACACAATCTCTTATATCTAGTTCCTACTTTGAGTTTGTATCATATTCACATGTTGTAATTTGACATTGGAATAGATAGTGTAGGTGAGCATTCTAGCTTACCGTACACTTTGAAAAGCTTTTCTATCTCTCTGTATGTCTAACTCATCAACTTTTTGAGTATTAAGGTGTGTATGATAAGGTTCATGTGTTGGAAGATCTTGTAAAACTATGATTTATTGTTATTGTGGCCCACCCCAATTCCAACATTTGGTATCAGAGCATAGTTGACATACACCCTTAACAAGATGAGTGATTATATACTTGAGAATGAAGACAAGATTGAAGGATTGTCTAACTATCCAATGTGGAGTTTATGATGATGAATATGTTAGTATCAAAGGACTTATGGAATAATGTCAATGGCACTTATCCAAAGCCAAGAAAAGTCGAAGAAGCAACTACTTCATCTTCTAGAAGAACTCTTGTTCCTATTTCTTCTCAAGAGGAGGCTAGTGAAGAAGAAGGAACCACTTCATCATCAACAATTTGTACTACTACTAGATTACTTCCTACAGAAGAGCAATCTATATATGATTCAAGGGATGCACACACACTTTCATATATTGCTATGGGAGTCAAGAGGCATATTATACCTCAAATCAGATCATGCAAAACCTCTCATTAGGCTTGGTTGGAGTTAGAGAATTTCTATTAGAGCAGAAACCCTACTAGGAAAGCTCATCTTTGGAGACAACTAGCCAACACAAGGATGAAAGTTGGTGAATCAGTTCAGACACATATTCTAAAGCTCAAATATTTATGAGATCAGTTACTCAATGTTGGAGTCAACATTTTAGATGAAGAGATGATAAACACACTTCTAAACTCAGTTCCATCCTCATATCGTGCTTTTGTTACTTCTTTATCTCTCTCTTCAAGAGAAAGAGAACTTTCATTTGATGAGCTATAATTTCTGTTACTTCAAAATGAAGCAACAAAAGATTATGGAAGAAAATGATGATGCCATGTTATCATCATCGAAGGGGAAGGAAAGAAAGTCTACCAGTCTTTCTCCTAATGCTTACTCTATGCCCAAAGAAACATCTTCGATTACATCCGATTCAAAGAAAAGAGCATGTCATGACTTTAAGAAACCAGGTCATTACATAGCATAATAGAAAACAATGATCTTTAATGAGAATAATAAAGCATCATGTAATAGTTCTTAAGATGATCCAAAACCTAAATCTTCAAAGGTAAATTCTTATGCATGTGTTACTATTGAAGAAGTGGCTTTTGATCAAGCAACATTAAATGCAATCTTAGATAATCCTTAGATTTTTGATTTTGGAGCTACTAAGTGTTGGTGCAAATATCAAGCCTACACATTTGGCTAGAGTTTATGTACAATTGAAGCTCCATGGACCATTGCTAGGAAGTTTTTTTTTATCCTTTACCATTTGTAAAAGTCATTTTTGACTTGAAAGAATATTGGTAACCACCACTAAACTCGTGGGACTTGTTAGCTGGAAAAGTCACGACTCTACTTGAGAGAATATCTTCTACATTAGAGGATCACTTTTAGTGAGAGCCTATGGAGGATTCAAATTCAAATTCAAATATCCCATCTATAAAAGATGTCTGAAAAAACTCGCGGGATAGTGACTCCATTTTCTGAGTTCTCTTTGACCACATTGTAAGAGAGGAAGGCTCACATCATAGCCTATACTACTCATCATCATTAGGCTTTGATTAGGTTATCGGCCGCCGGATTGGAAGTTGTATAACTGAATCTTTTTTTTGCACGCACGAAAGGTTGTACGCAGACACCTTGTAATTTTTATATAAAGCAATGAAAAAGAGACGCATAGTGACGTTCTGAGAGATCACCAGACTGTGTGTCTGGGAGATTGACTGAACGTTGCCATAGTATTGTTGAAGCCATTCTGAGTGTACTGTGGTGTATGGTTCTGATTCTGTTCTGTTGTCTATCGATACCTGCTTGTGTGAGTTTCCTCGACATCTAGTAGATCTCCGGACTGTTGTCTGAGTGAGTCATTTGCGAGTCTCTATTGCGATTGTTGTGTTAATTACGCGTATCGTGGTGTTACTCCTTCTTGGAATGTTCTGCCAGTTGTTTGGTGAAGTTTGTATAATTGTGGTAGTGTTTTTGGTATTCGGATCGGTATTGCATTGTCTTCAGTGTTGAGGTCTATTTTCATTCGGCAAAGATTAAGCTACAGTAAGGGTCTTCGTAGCACTATTCGGTGAAGGTTGAACTATTGTTATTGTTCCTAGTGTTACAGTAGTGTGTATTCGAAAAAAGGTTCTGAGGTAACTCGGTATCACGATACTAATAGTCTGGTACAGTGCTTTCGGTAGACTCTGGAAGAGTTAGAATGACGAACCGTAAACATTGAGAAGGGTATACCAATTCTTGATAGAAGTCTTGAATGTTAGTATATTGTGATGTGTAGTCATTTTGGGAAACAAATATAGGGCCTCTGTCTTTACAGACCCCTTCCACTCCCAAGAACCCAATTAGGTGGTTAAACGCGTTTCTGACAGTAAGCCTCGTGTTTAAACGTTTAACACTGGCGCCATCTGTGGGAAGGTGGCAACAGATCAGATGGTTGCAAATCGATTGTGGTAACGCGACTATAGATTGTAAATCGACGGTAATAGTATGCGATTAGTACAAAAGATGATACATGCCGGTTACTCGATCCGGTGAAACGTATCCGAAGAACCGACAGCTTTGGGTACCTAATTTGCTAAGGACGCCTCCAGGAGGTAGAAGCGTAGAAAGGTCTTACCCAGAAGTCAAGAAAGTGAAGAACGTCAGTAGTGATTCCGGCCATACTCCGGTGGAACGCACAACCTTTCTGGCAGATTCCGGTGCGATTTCGGCACAGACTGTTGAAGGTATAGTTACTCCGGAATCTACCAGGACGCAACATGAAGTTAGTTTAACACCATTAGGTAAAGATTCGAATTTGTTTACGAATAGAAACGTCTTGGCCAAAGAAACCAGTGAAGGAGAAGGAGCACTTTGTTTTGGTGAAAAATCGACACCTTTTGGTGTTATTTTGGTACAAGTTACCGAGAATTCACAGTTTTCTGGTAACGGTTTACCATTTCTTGGTGAATCTTCAGTCCAGTCACCGCTATTGGGAGTAAGCTGTCCTACATTTGACATCAAGAAGGAAGGTAGCTTGTTCGAAGCTGAAATCTGAAACATACTGAACCATATTATCATACCGAAGGAGCACAGGCCAACGATACAGACTCCGACGGTTCAGATAGTCCGCCTGGGGATACAGAAGATAGTCATGATACAACCGCTAGCAAGATGAGTGGACAACAACAACAACTATGTCCACCCAGGCCGCCTCCAACAGAAGTAACGTACACTAAATTCGGTGGATTTCCAGGAGATGACCCAGATGCTCATGTACGCACATTTGAGATAAGTTACGCAGTGCTCAACCATCCACCTGATCCGGCGTATAAAGCTATTGTCTTCCAGTCAACATTGGTTAATGAAGCAGCTAGATGGCTTACAGAATATGATATTAACCACTTTGGCACCTATGAAGCGGTAAGGGATGCATTTTTGCAGAGATTCAGGCTAAAGAAGAATCCAGCCAAAATTTTCGACTACCTACAAAACAATAGATAGAAGATAAATCAAATAGTGCAGGAATATGCCACTCTATTCAGAACCCATTTGAGGCAATTACCACCAGCACATGCCAACCTGCCAGATGACGTTATCACACAATGGTTTATCAATGGATTGACTCCGCAACTTAAACAGATTATGATCATACGCTGTGTAGGAGCTATGACACTAGATGCAGTTATTGCAATGGCTTTGCAGCTTGAGAACAAGGTTGGAGGATTTACAGAAGACTTGGAATGGTTAAAGGCAAATAAAAATGTTGCAGAAGATCCGACCAGACAGATGTTCTGCACCACATGCAAGAATTCAGGGCACACTAGTGCCACTTGTGCACTTAATCAATTGTTTTGCGCTATCTGCAACACGAATTGACATATCACCGAAAACTGTGCATACAACGCCAAAGTGCAGGGAACCGTAACAATGAATGCAATTATACAAGAACCCGGGCAACTTGCCAATCATTATGTACCTCTGCAAATGAGAAACAACCAGCAACAAGGCTATCGAAATTACAGAGGACAGAGAAATAATAACTACAATGCAAATCGCTGGTAGGCTGGACCAACACAGGAAAATCCCAATTTGCCACCACGGCGCTGCCATTTTTGTGGTGAATTTGGTCACATTAGAAGATTTTGTAAGGATGCATCTGAGTATGATCAAAGGAAGAAAGAACGTCAAAACCCAATGACTAATATGGTACAAATCACACCAGTAGAAACGCAAGCTACAGTAATTCAAACCCGATCCGGTAAGCAACTGCAACCAGCAGCAGAAGTATTTGAACCAGGCATACGTGAACAACAAAGGATGTATGATAAGGCCAGTCAATGGACCACCGCCGAACCTCCAGTGCTTCCAGATCCTATTCCGGTGACCCAGGCTTCGCTAAACAGGGAAGGAACACAAAAACAAGATTCTAATTCAGTAGCAGGAACATCATCTTCAGCCGACGCATCATCTTCAGAATCTGTGGAAAACACAATGCAAGCACATAAGGCTTGGGAAATTTTATCTAAAGCGTCCATTACTCTTCCTCTTGGCCAATTACTTGCACTAGTACCAAGAATTCGGCAACAATTCCAACAACAGTTCAGTCCTGTACCTTCTTGCATTCCAGCAACAACGGCAGTACAACCGAAACCTGATTCTACGGTCGATCATTTGGTTCCTTTAATTACGGTATGGTATAAAAATCATAAAATTACACAGGTACTAATTGATGGAGGATCGGGTGTCAACATTGCTACTGCTGCACTGTGTAAGAAGTTAGGATGGACCGAAATCGAACCAATCCAGTTTTTTGTCAGAATGGCCAACCAGTCAAGGGTCCATCCAGTAGGACTTGTCCGAAACATGCCAATAACTTTGTAGGGTACCACATTTAAAATGACCTTTGTCGTCCTAGAATTACCTGAATCCACCCTTGATTATAATCTTCTTTTTGGCCGTCCTTGGCTAAAGCAAGCTAAGGTTATAAAAGATTGGTCTGCACAGGAACTCACTTTCAAAGACAATAATCATAAATATGCTGTAAAATTAGATGCTATACAGCCCTGCAAATTACATGCTAGACCGTATTTTGCAGAACCAGTTCATATGTTAGATGGTCTGTCAGATGATGAAGAAGAAGAGTTTTTAAAGAATAATATTGACTTGATCTCCCTAGGAACTGTTGATCTACAATCTGTTGTAGATAATTGGAATCCCACAGTTTGTACGGTGATGCCTGTAACAGAAGAAGATAAGATGGAAGATACCACTGCTATAAATGACACTAATCTACAACAACTTTTTAAGCCAGCTGATGATGCAGAGAAGTCCGGAGAATTTTATGTTCCAGAAGATCAGTTGATCACTTATAATTTAGGAAATGAGGACCATCCGCATCCTGTCAAGATAAGGGAAAGCCTACTGGAAGTATTTCAAGAAGACTTAATCTAGCTACTCCGAGAATTCTCTGACGTTTTTGCATGGGATTACAAAGATATGAAGGGTTTGGACCCTCGCATATATCAACATAGGGTCATGCCGAAGATGGAAGCAAAACCGATCAAACAACCCAGCTACCAGATGAATCCGAACTATGCATCACAGGTAAAGCTAGAGCTTGATAGGCTACTCAAAGTCAGATTCATTGTACCAGTAGAGCATGCTGAATGGATCTCACCAATTGTTATTGTTCCAAAAAAGAATAAGCAACTACGAATTTGTGTGGACTACCGGAAACTGAACGCAGCTACAGTGCCTGATCCATTTCCGCTACCTTTTCTTGACACGATGCTTGACAGAGTAGTAGGACACGAAATGTATTCATTCCTAGATGGATACAGTGGATATAATCAAGTTAGAATGGATGAGCAGGATATACCGAAGATCGCTTTTATTAACAATTGGGGTGTTTTTGATTGTATCGTAATGTGGTTTGGATTAAGAAATGCCCCAAGTACTTTCCAGAGGTGTATGTAGGAAATATTCTCCCCTTACCTTACCTCGTTTATGCAAGTTTATCTTGATGATTTTTCGTTATTTGGAAAAATGGTAGCACACTTGTTCCATTTACGGTGTTGCTTTGAGAAGTGCAGAGAATACAGACTCTGTTTGAACCCAAACAAATCTGTGTTTGCGGTTTCATGTGGAAAGCTACTTGGCCACATTGTATCTGCACAAGGTATACAGGTGGATCCAGATAAAATTACACCTGTCTGTGCCCACTACACCTAAGGAAGTAATGCGCTTCATGGGCCAAGTAAGATGGCGTGGTCGACACTTACGGTGGCTTGCTCATTTGGCGATACCACTGAACCGGTTAATAACCAAGACTCCCCGACAATTTGAGTGGACTCAGGAATGTCAAATTGCTTTTGATCGTCTAAAGGGATTACTAACACAGGTTCCAATCTTACAGCCTCCTGACTGGGATCGCCCATTTCATGTATTTGTTGATGCTTCAGATATAGCAATTGGAAGCATTCTAATGCAACAAACAGATAAGTGGTTCAGGCATGTTTACTATGCAAGTCGAAGGCTTGCTCCTGCTGAAAAGAATTACTCTGTAACTGAAAGAGAATGTCAGGGTTTAGTATATTCTGTCAAAAAATTTAGGCATTATTTACTTGGCCGCAAATTTACTTTTCATGTAGATCATGCTGCACTTGTCTATCTGGTTCGGCAACAACATTTAGGTGGCCGATTAGCGCGATGGGTTCTGCTTTTACAAGAGTTTGAGTACGAAGTTATTCATCGGCCAGGCAGTTCACATGCCTTAGCAGATTTTCTTTCTCGTTTAGATTCCGGTGAAGCTCTAGTCGGTGTTGATGGCACCACACCAGCGATTTACAACACTGAACCAACTAATGATGAAATTGCAGATCCTCCTGTGCCAACTAATTACTATGATCAGTTGTTAACTTTTTTGACTGATGGATGCCTTCCTTCTACAACATCTCCTGCAATGCGTAGGAAAATTGCAGTTCTTAGTCGCCGATTTCGGCTGATTGCTGGGGAATTATACTATATGGATCACACTGGAGTTTTACTTCGTTGTATTCCTCCACACGAAGTTAATTCAGTCATTATGTTGGCTCATTCAATTCCATCCGGCGGGCATTTTGCTGCAGATTTAACACACCGGAAAATTTTGCAGAGTGGGCTTTGGTGGCCTACTATGTACAGGGATGTATTGCAGTTTGTCAAAAAATATGATAATTGTCAGAGGTCTAGACAGCCCCTACAATGCCATTTTTTCCCTCTACAACCTGTCTTGCCATTAGAACCTTTTTAGAAGTGGGGTCTAGATTTCATTTGTTGAAGATACAAAATGTATTTCTTGGATCCACTTCATTTTCATCATCGAGGGAGCTCTTGGAGAAGTAATGAGATTATGCTAGTTTGTAGATAGATTCTTGCTCTCTCTTAGTCATGATGTGCATGCATGCTTGTTCTCTTCTTGTCTAACGCTTGTGACACGTTGATGTATGATTATGTCGTTATTATGCTTGTGATTACGATTAGGTGCATCATTCACGATGCTTATGTTGTATCTTCTTGTTGATAACGTTGTTAATCATACGTTGACGAAGCGCCATTACGTCTGCTGAGTGCTTCTACGCAAACATTTGGGTCTCATGAGATGCTTCCTGGTTTGACAAGTATGAATTGTGATGCTACAACGTCAACATCATTAGACCTATTACACCTCTGGCAATCATCAGTAATAATTGTTATATTCTGACGTGTACAGACTATACGACCAGATGGGCAGAAGCATGGGCTTTAAAGTCTGCCACAGCTGTTTCGGTAGCAAAGTGCCTAATGAAAGATGTCTTTCCGCGTTTGGGATTACCTTTAGAGCTTGTTACAGATCAAGGCACTCTTTTTGTCAACAATTTAATGAAAGTACTTACACATTCTTTTCAGATCACGCATAAATTCAGTTCACCATATTATCCTCGTGCAAATGGTTTGGCTGAGAGTACGAACAAGACCCTGTTGAATATGCTTCGAAAACTCATTCTGGAAGCACCGGAAAGATGGGACCAACTGTTACCTGCAATCTTGTGGGCATACCGAACTACCTACAAGGTAGCAACAGGACGAACACCTTTCAAACTAGCTTATGGATTGGAAGCCATAGCACCAATGGAGATTGTTGTGCCAATTCTACGCGTAGTTCTCACTCAAAAATTGATACCAGAAGATTCTTTATCATTTCGGCTAGATACACTCAGAAAATTGGATGAGCATCGATGGACAAGTTTTTTGACTATCTAGGAAGTTCAGTTAAGACAAGCTCAAACACATGATCGATATCTAAGGACTCCCGTTCTTACGGTGGGGCAACTTGTACTCTTCTACAATTCATAGTCAAATCGCTCTGCTGGCAAATTCAAACTACGATGGTTTGGTCCCTACCGGATTTCTGAACAGGTGGGCCCAGCCAATTTTCGGTTGACTACTTTGATCGGAATTCCTCTTCCTAAGGTGACAAATGAATCAAAGCTACGGCCGTATCAACAAGCATCCAATCCACACTGAACGTTCCACGGATTGGCCGCGTATTTTGCATTTCCTTTTCTTTTCTTTTATTTTCTTTTAATTTTGCGTGCTTAATAAAATAATATAGATCTGTAAATATCCACGTTTTGATACCTAATTATGTCAACAGCCGCCCTGCCCTTTCCAGCTACTCATGCATGCACACCAAAGTTATGAAGTTATCGTCTCAGTGTCGCACGATGATTAGTGATTTTGACTGCTCTCACTGCAACGCATCTACTTAACCTTCTCCGTTTCGCCGAAAATCGCTATTGTGTTTGCGTGATTTGTGTGATTGTGTAAACCCTGTGCTTTGCATCTTGTGCTTGCATTTTCTGTGTGCGCCATGGAAGCTCTGGCAAAATATGCCGCTTTTCGTGACGGACTCCCTGTCGATGTAGGAGAGTTTCTGCGCATACGTGGGTTGGCCAATTTCGCTGAACTGCCGTGGCATTCAGTGGAATCCCACCCGTTCTTTGCCCAGATGATCGCCGCTATCGCTAAAACACCTGCCACCGAACAAAGTTGGGCGATCACATCCCTACCTTCACGAACCGTAATCACCTTCCAAGCTTTTGCTGAGGTGCTTAGACTCCCTCAGCAAGGTCGGGAAAATGGCCCGAATCTGCCAATAGCCACCATGAACCAACTATTCCCTAGGAGTTCCTCTAATGAATACGCCATCCTCTGTCGTCCTGAACCTGAGAGATCCGCGCTACAATTCTTAGTAGCCATCCTCAATCTCCAAAAGCGCACATATGGAATATCTCGTCCCTTCTACTCCGCCATAGACTTAGCTACCCGAGAACCTATAAATTTTGCATCGTACTTCTTCCACCGCATTCACAAAGAATGCGTTTCGATCATCAAACAGGTAAACAAGGGAGGAATGCTAAGGTCCAGACTGCCGCACATCATATCTTTCCTTTTTTCGGCCATTCTTACAGCACAACCACCACCCAGAGGCCTGGTCCTGCACCATGAAGAGTCGGCCCAATTATTGGAAGATGATGAAGAAGACGAAGAGGAACTCAATCAACTCTTCCGCCGGAAAAGAATTAGAATCAGTTCATCTGAAAGTGAAGCACAAGGTTCAGACGAAGGAAATAAAGAAGATGACAAAGAAGAAGAAAAACAGGATGAAGAAACCTTCCATGACACCGCAACATCTATGCAGCACGAATCATCAGCACAGTCTTCGTTAGAAGGGCAACAAGAACAGGAGGATCACACCGACTCGGACACAAGCTCGTCCCAAGAAGCATCTCAACAGCAATCTGAGCAGGAGCAACAAGGAGATGAGGAACAAATCGTTAAAGAAGTTTTCGAAGAGCTACTGAAAGCAGTCGAGTCCACAGCTACCAACACCGCCGACACCACACAACAAAACACAGAACAGGTAAGAGAACCTAACGCTGTTCTTCCCACTCCCCCACCGGAGCCTCCAATCAACCCAATTATCCCTGCTCCACCCATTCGTCTCGAAGAACCCACTGCTTCTTCTTCCTCATCCCCAAACTACTCTCCACCAAACTCCCAGCAGCTCCTCACCGCATCCTCATCACAACCTCGTCCTCATCTTCCACTCCCGTCCACTCCCGTATTTTCTGAGTTAGCATCTATGGGACAGATGCTAATCCACTTATCACAACAACTGCCGCAACAAATGAAGCAAGTCACAGATACCATTCGCGATGACTTTCAACATAAATTGGAAGTACTGGAGGCAGATATCACGCCCCTCCAGGAGGAATTACAAGCAATCAAGGCTGAAAATCATGCGCTAAATGAACAAATTAAGCAATTACAGGCAAGACTTCAAGAGCAGGAAGTAATTACAACTCAACGAGATGAGGCCCTGGCAGCAGCACAAGAGAAGGAGGAATTGCTGAATGTTGCAGATGCAGAGATAATTAACCTGAAGCAATTACTCAAGGATAAAGAAGATGCAAGAATCGCCTTAGGAAATCTATTGGAAGAAACAAGATAGACGTTAGATGACGTGGTACAATGAGGCCAAGAACATCACGATTTGGCTATGAAAATAGCTGAAGAACTCGAGAGATGCAGAAACAGCTTATCAGATGTTAACAACATTCTAAAACGAAAATTGACCATAGAAGCTCAACTGCAAAAAGTCATATCAGATCTTCGTAGAGAACGGGACGCTTACTCTAGAACCATCTAATTCCAGAATCAGCAGATCGACAGAAAAGACAACCAACTCGACAATCAGAAAGAAAGATTGGCCAAGATGGATAAACAACTTGCAGAGATGAAGACTTCCAGAGATGCAGCTTTATCGAACGATTTCTACTTATAAGAGGCTTTTCTACAAACGCAAGCAGAAATTTTGCTGACCGAAGCTATTGCATTAAGTTCTGTAAGAGTAGATGCACAATTAGTAGAACCGGATACTCTCAAACAGATGTTAGAAGCTTTAAAGAAGAAAATTGCCCAAACCTTTAGATTAGCCAGAAACATGTATTTAGATGGCATTATAGAAGAACAGTAATTTTGATTAACCTACGTGTTTGAGTCCATCGTGCGTGCCAGAGTGTTATCGGCCGCCGGATTGGAAGTTGTATAACTGAATCTTTATCGGCCGTCGGATTGGAAGTTGTATAACTGAATCTTTTTTTCGCACGCACGAAAGGTTGTTACGCAGACACCTTGTAATTTTTATATAAAGCAATGAAAAAGAGACGCATAGTGACGTTCCGAGAGATCACTAGACTGTCTGTCTGGGTGATTGACTGAGCGTTGCCATAGTGTTGTTGAAGCCATTCTAAGTGTACTGTGGTGTATGGTTTTGATTCTGTTCTGTTGTCTATCGATACCTGCTTGTGTGAGTTTCCTCGACATCCAGTAGATCTCCAGACTGTTGTCTGAGTGAGTCGTTTGCGAGTCTCTATTGCGATTGTTGTGTTAATTATGCGTATCGTGGTGTTACTCCTTCTTGGAATGTTCTGCCAGTTGTTTGGTGAAGTCTGTATAACTGTGGTAGTGTTTTTGGTATTCGGATCGGTATTGCGTTGTCTTCAGTGTTGAGGTCTATTTTCATACGGCAAAGATTAAGCTACAGTAAGGGTCTTCCTAAGTTGCGTACTGAATCTTCAGCACTGTGTGTCTGGAACTGTTGAGTCCTTCTGTGTCTTCGGTTTATTTGATAGTGAGCACTATTCGGTGAAGGTTGAACTACTGTTATTGTTCCTAGTGTTACAGTAGTGTGTATTTGGAAAAAGGTTCTGAGGTAACTCGGTATCACGATACTAATAGTCTGGTACAGTGCTTTCGGTAGACTCTGGAAGAGTTAGAATGATGAACCGTAAAGATTGAGAAGGGTATACCAATTCTTGATAGAAGTCTTGAATGTTAGTATATTGTGGTGTGTAGTCATTTTGGGAAACAAGTATAGGGCCTCTGTCTTTACAGAACCCTTCCACTCCCAAGAACCCCATTAGGTGGTTAAACGTGTTTCTGACAGTAAGCCTCGCGTTTAAATGTTTAACAATTATCATGCCTATGATCTTGTACAACATTGTGTTCTAATACAATAGATCCATACTTCTCATCTATGGTCTCTCTGTCATAGTCACTCATAATAGTCAACTTGTACTGCTCATATCTCAGTCATTTCTTCACCATTTTTAATGCTCTATAGCTTATTGGAATCAGCTCCAAGTCCTCTACATGATCAAAACGTTTGAAGAAAATATATTCAGCCAATTTGGAAAAAAGCGCATCGAAGCACTCACTCAACAAACTCTAGAGAGGTCCTAAAAAATTGGGGGCAATGATTCAATTGGTAAATTGATTTCTCTATGTATAGTGCATCATTTTAAGCGATTCCACTTGGAATCATTATCACATTAAGATAATTTAATATCCACAAAAGTATTTTTTCTAATTCCTACTGTATTGGAAGCACAGAGCATAACAAGGAGTAGGTATATGAACAAAAATAGAAGGTTTTCATTGATCCTTCAACTAGGAAGTAGTCTGTTTTGTTTCAATCATTTCTTATGTCACTTCCAAAGTACATAGGCACTTATTTAGTGTCATTGGAAAGCTAAGAGGGCCTACAACTCAACTCTGAAGCAAGAAGGGGCTAGTACAAAGCAGGATTTGGCAGTACCTACTCATTTCTTGGAGTGTCCATCCATCTTTCCCAACACTATGCATATACAAGTTGTAGAAAGGTATTTTATTCCCTTTCTAACTTTTCAAGTAGAACAGTGACCATTACAAATGGTCATGATTTGGATGTTGTAGGTGGCGGAGAAGTGAACCTAAAAAGTCTAGAGCAGGTAGAAATTTCATAATTTCCAATGTTCGTTATGTTCTAGACATGAATGAGAATTTACTCTCTATCTCTAATTTCTTGTCAAATGGTTATAATTTTTTTTTTAGGAAATATTCATGTCAGATCCTCTCACTTGATGAGGAGCATTGTCTACTTCAAGGTGAAAACAAAAGTGGCATGTCTGTGTTATCCAAAATTAGTCATGCTAATGTTTCCAGATATGCTACACCTAAGGAGAATATGAAGTTATGGCATGCTAGATTTGGGCACATTAGTTACACAAATCGCAAACATATCAAAGATCAAGGCATAGTGGAGAGTTTGCCTACTTTTTCTTTACCAGATGATGGAGAGTCATATGAAGGATGCCTTGAAGGAAAGCTTCACAAACTACCTTTCAAGAAGCATGGATACATCATGACCATAAGGAAGTTGTACATCATAAATTTGGATGTGAATGGTCTAATGAAAACAAATTCTATTCAAGGTTTTCAAGTACTTTGTTACTTTCATTGATGATTTCTCAAGTTATTCATGGATTTATGGTCTTATAGTGAAGCCAAAGGTTTTTCACACTTTCAAGACGTTTTTAGCTATGGTTGAAAATAGAATTCAATCAAAGATCAAGATTTTAAGAAGTGATAGATGAGGAGAGTACATGTCTAAAGACTTTAAGTCTTTTCTCAAAGACAAATGTATCTCTTATCAACTCACTATTGCTTACACACCACAATAGAATGGTGTTGCAGAGGCAAAGAATAGGATACTTGTTTAGATGATGCATAGTATGATGTCATCCAAAAAGTTTTCTCCCAAGTTTTGGTTTGATGGAGTACATATAACCAATCACATTCTGGATAGGTTTTCCATAAAAGCTTTAAAGTTTATCACACGTTATGAAGGTTATTATGGGAAGAAACCTAATGTAAGTTACTTCAAAGTTTCACAGCTTATGTTCACTTTCAGAATAAGGACCATGGTAAGCTTGATGTAAAAGCCATTAAAGCTGTCTTTATTGGTTATGCAATTGAAAGCAAAGGATGTAGATTCTATGTTCTAGATATAGTTGATATTGTACTCTCATGCAATGCATATATTGTAGGAAATCAGGTTTATGATAAGAAGGAAGAGATTCCAAAATTAATAAAAGCAGATGACTATGAATTTTTCACAAGTAATTTGGATTCATATGTATAACCATACAAGGGGGTGATAAACCTTCTCAAAACCTAAGAGATGTAGAGAGAATCTCATTACCTACATCAGTACCTAGTCCATCATTAGTACCTCTTGAAGTTATGACTTATGAAGTTAGAGAAGGTTCTAGAGTTCAAAAAGATAGAGATATAGAGGAACCAGAAAAGATTCCACTACTTTTCAAGAACATGCCAAAGTGGTTATATCAAACATGGAAGGACAGTGGTACTGGAAGAATCGAAAGTCAAACAAGGAGAAATAGACCAGGTAAATTATGCAGAACATTTTGAGATTCATAATATTTTAGCTCTTACTTTAGATGAGAATGAACCAGCTAGTATTCAAGATGCACTACAAAGTGATATGATTATCACAGGTCCCAAAGGTTGAGATCTTCAATTGTTTAAATCACAGCTTAAGCATACATTTGATGTAAATAACTTAGGTATTTTGCATTATTATCTTAGGATTGAGTTCAAGTACAGAGATGACTATATCTAAATGACTTAGCAAAAATACATTGAGAAATTATTGGAAAGGTTTGAGATTAGAGATCCCAAGCCTATGTAATCACCTACAGATGTTTATGTGTCATTACAATTGGAAGCAGATTAAGAACCATTTGATGCTACATTATATAGTCAAGCACTTGGTTGCTTGATATATCTATGTAATATACGTCTAGACATTTAGTTTGCAGTTTCTCAAGTATCCAACTTCATGCATAGTCACCTCAAGATTCAGTGAAAAGCATTTAGAGAAACAAGAAGTTTTGTAGGTCATTAAACCTTGTACCATTGTGACATTTGTGAAGAGATGGATAGGTATGTGCTTGAAGATGAAGAGGTGTTGCAAAATCCTTGATCTACACCAGCCAAATGAACTCCAAGAGTATATGGTGGGACCTTTTAGCTTGCCAATGGATGTATTAGACACCCTATGTAACTTGGAAGATCACTCTAAAAAAGATAGATCAAAACAGATAAGTTGGAGTTAGCTCAGAGGTGAAAAACTTGCTATTTTGGTTCATACATCTATCCAGTGTTTTACATAATTCTCTAAGCACAACAGCAATTAGCTTAATTCCTCTTGGGGAAGTCTAGTTAACTTAAAGAGCTAACTTTCAAGAGTAATCTCATCAAAAATAATAAACCACACACTGAGAATGAGTTTTAACAAGTGATGACATCATCCCGATTTTCACAGGCTGCTATAGTTTGAGACCAGTGAGCAAAAAAATGAACATAACGCAAAATCTAGGAATCCAATGATTATGGAAATTTGTATGGTTATACTAGACAGTAAGCTGAATCCAACAAGCTTTAAATAACTGAATTTGGATGAGTAACCACTGAGAAATACCTCTAACAAGGTGAGTGAAAAAATTGGGTACCTGACAGAGAAGTGAAGATGAACACACCCTGTTGACTTCAAATGAACATAACTGAAGATTTCAAAATCCAAATGACATGAAAATTTGTGAGCATATATTAGATTTATAGAGCTAACTTTAACCAGTTAAATCACTGAAAATGATGCACCAAGCTCAGAGAAACCATCTCTGCAATCTGACTGAGAAAACTGAGAGATATGGCAGTGAGTAGTACACTTCACAAGAACATGGAAATATGAACCCAAATGATAATGAAAATGAAAGTATATTGCTTGTACAATACAATGGACTTACTGATACATATGTGTGCCTTGGAATCACACCTTGATATGGCATAAAGCTCAGCTCTTGGAGGTCTTCACATAGGTCTCTCTAACCACGACTAAAGCTGCCATCTATTTATAGTTGAGTTTGGGAGGCTAACTTCCCTCAATCACTCTCCAATCAATCAATGATTGATTTGATTCTCTACCTACCACAAATCACGAATTCGTGGCTCCTCTTTCCATTCTTGATCAAGTGGACTCAACCACTTAAGATTCTTTCACTTTTACATTCAGTAAACTCCTCAAAAGTTACAAGAGGTAGTTCACAAGTGAACTTTACATAGTCTTCTTTTTAAAGCTTCTTCTAAGACTTTGTGAGACTCAAGCCAATACTTAGGCTTGTCATAGACTTGCTCCAACAGCTCCCCCTCAAGCCAAGTATGCTTGAGGTCTTCAATCTTCCAAGATTACCTGCAAACCAATCATAGCCTTGAATTTGTAAAGCTTTGTACCATCCAATGCTTTGGTTAGAATATCTGCACATTGTTGATGAGTGGACACATATGATATTTGAATCTCTTTGCTTAGAACCTTCTCTCGTACATAGTGATAATGAACTTCAATATGTTTAGTCCTTGCATGAAAGATAGGATTAACAGCCAAATGAATAGAACTCATATTGTCACAAAAAATAGTTGGAGTTCCAAACTCCAATCCAAGATCTTTGAATAATGTCTTCATCCACATAGCTTCCTGAGTAGCTATGGCAAGACCTCTATATTCAGCTTCAGTAGAAGAGAGAGCAGCTGTAGGTTGCTTCTTGGATGACCATGAAATAAGCTTTGAACCTGCAAAGGTAAGATAACCTGAAGTGCTCCTTCTATCTTCCTTGGAGCCAGCCCAATCTGCATCAGAAAATAGCTTCAAACCTAAATCAGATACATAAGGATAATAAAGTCCTTCATTTATGGTTCCTTTGAGATACTTGAGAATCCTTTTGGCAGCATCCATATGTGGTTTCCTTGGTGTGTGCATAAATTGACTTAGCACACTCACACTGTAACATATATCTACTCTTGTCAATGTGGCATAGTTGAGACTACCCACTAGACTTTGATATGATGTGATGTCCTCTATGAGTTCACCTTCATGTTGAGCTCAATTTGTGATTGACCTCCATTGGAGTACCTGCAATCTTACAATCTTGCATCTTGAATTTTGCCAACATGTCCTTAATGTACTTTCTTTGAGTGAGAAACAAACCATGATCTTTGTAGACAACTTCCAAACCTAGGAAGTAGGTAAGTGAACCCAAATCACTTATCTTGAACTCTTCTCTCATCTGATCTTTGATCTTCTTCATACCATCTGCATCATTTCCTATCAATATAATATCATCTACATATACACATAAGTAGATGACCTCAGAGTTACTCTTTTTGATAAAGAGTGAAGGATCTGCCTTGCTTGGTTGAAAGTCTTTGTCCTGAAAGAATGAAACAAGCCTGAAGTTCCAAGCTCTTGGAGCTTGCTTGAGACCATACAATGCTTTGTTAAGTTTACACACATAATCAGGATAAACTTGATTCTCAAAACCAGGTGGTTGTGCCATATATACCTCTTCTGTTATCCAACCATTCAAGAATGCATTCTTTACATCTAGTTGAAGTATCTTCCAATTCTTGGAAGAGGCAATACTAAGCAAAACCCTAATAGTAGGCATCTTTGCCACAGGAGAGAAAGTCTCCTCATAATCAATTCCCTGAGTTTGTGCAAAGCCTTTTGCTACAAGCCTTGCCTTATACCTGTTAATGGAACCATCAGAATTCTTCTTGAGTTTATAGACCCATCTTGAGCCTATTACCTTCATGGATGAAGTCTTGGGCACCAAATCCCAAGTGTTGTTTTCCTCAAGTGCTTCAATCTCTTCCTTCATTGCATGCTTCCATTTTGTTTTTGCTTTGGCCTCTTCAAATGATGATGGCTCCTCTTGGTTTATGTCCTGTGCTATGTAGATAGAATGTTTAGTTACTAATGAGGTGTCAAACCCATACCTTTCTGGTTTTTTCTTTTCCCTCATAGATCTTCTTAGGCCATGATGTGATGATTCTGCCTCATGTCCAAGTTCCTGCAATTTGGCTTTACCTTTAGACTTCCATGCTTTGATCTTTTCCATCTGAGATTCTTCATCATCCTCTGAGGTGTCTTGTTCTTCAATCTTTGGTTGTTCTCTACCAAGCTTTGGAAAATCTTCTTCAAGATTGTATGGTAAATGACCTTCCTGCATGAATCTTCATACCATGAATTGTTCTCATCAAAAACTACATCTCTGCTTACCAAGAATCCTTTGTTGGTAGGGTTGTATAACCTGTAGCCCTTTTGATTGTTGTCATATCCAATAAATACACACCTTTCTGCCTTTGGATCCATCTTGCCTCTAACCTGTGAAGGAACATGAGCAAAAGCAATACATCCAAAAATTTTACAATGATCTAAGCTTGCTCTTCTTCCATTTCAAGCCTCATATGGAGTCATCCCATCAAGGGATTTTGAAGGCAACCTGTTAATCAAGTAAGTGGCTGTAGATACAGCCTCAACCCATAAGTAATTAGGTAAATGCTTTTCATTTAACATAGACCTTGCAGCTTCAACAATTGTCCTATTCCTCCTTTCTGCCACTCCATTTTGCTCAGGAGTGTACCTTGTAGTTACCTCTCTTTTGATTCCTCTTTCTTGAAGAAAGGAATCAAACTCATGGGAGAAGTATTCTCCCCCTCCATCTGACCTTAGCCTTTTTAGTGATTTACCTATTTGGTTCTCCACAAGAGCCAAATATCTTTTGAAACATGAAAAAACTTCATCTTTGTGTTTCATAAAGAATAGGATAGTCCATCTGCTGCAATCATCAATAAAGGAGACATAATACCTTGATCCAGATATTGAAGGTTCCTTGCTAGGTCCCCATACATCTGTATGAACCAACTCCAAGAGATCTTCATGCATATAACCTTTCTTCATGAATGGTAACCTGTGAGACTTTCCAAATTGACATGCACTACACTTATAAATCATATGTTGTTTTGACAAATTAGGGAGTCCAAGTACACTTTGGTCCCTGCAAATTTTCTTTAATGACCTTTCACCAATATGTGCTAACCTTTTGTGCCATACTTCCAATTCTGTGAGTGTCTGACTACCATAATTAAAGAGAGCAATGTTTCTAGTGTCTTGTAATTCAAATGTGAACAATCTACCTGTCTTTTCACCTTTTGCAATTTTTCTGAATCCTTGACTTGGATCTTCAACAAATGCTCCTGCTTTTGTGAACCTGACTTGCAACCCTTTCTCTACTATCTGCCCAACACTTATCAAATTCTTTTGTAATGGTAGGGACATAAAGTACCTTACTGAGTAGGTTGATGTTTCCATCAGGTGCTTTGACATTGCCTATTTTCTGCATACGATGTTTTGTATCATCTCCTGTTTGTACCTCATGCTTATTCCTTGGATCTTCTAAATCTGATAGGAGTGCCACATTTCCTGCCACATGATTTGAACAACCTGAATCTATGTAGAAAACATGCTCATCAGATTTACCTTGTGGCATAGCCATGTTCATGATCAATAATGAATCCTCTTTGTTTGAGTCTTCTGTGTAGTTATTGTAGTCTCTCCTTCCTTTGTAGCCTCCTTGATAGTTTGAATGATTGTAGTTGTTGTAATTGCCATGGTAATTGTTGAACCTTCCTCTTGAGTAGCCATAACTTCCTCTATTGTATCCTCTGCCTCTTTGATTCTTGGAATTCCTAAAGCAATTTTTAGTTGTATGATTAGTTAATCCACAAATAGAACATGAGTTGGAGTCTTGGGATCTCCCCCTGCCTTGTCTACCTCCTCTTCCTCTACCTCTGCCATGTCTTCCTCTACCTGCATAGTTAGCTTGATATGTACCTGCTTCATCATCCACTTTCTTTGCCTTTCCTTTGTTATCTTTGGACTTGCTTTTATCAGTGTATAAAGCTGAAGATTGATTACCTTTAGAACTTTCTCCATTTTTTATAAGCTTTGCCTCTTGAGTAAGTAGTTGTCCAATGAGTGTATTGAAATCAGGTACATGCATGTCCATGTACAAATCCATAGCTGTGGTGAATGCTTCCCACTTGTCATCTGCCTTCAAGCCATTGATGACCTGCCTTACAATTTGCTCTTCATCTATTACCTCTCCAATGCTTCCCAACTGATCTGCTATGTCCTTGAGCTTTGTGACAAAATCAGTCACATAATTTTGTTTGGGAGCCTTCTTGAGAGTTGTGAAATCCAGCCATAGTTGATGCTTCCTAGCTTTGGTACTTGAAGAAAAGAAAGCTTCAAGTGCATCCCACACTTCCTGAGATGTCTTACAACTTCTAATGTGAGGCAACAAAAAATCTAAGATAGAGTTGAGGAGATAAGACCTTGCAAGTGCATCCTTGGAGCACCATGTGCTCAATCTTTCTTGCTCTTCTTGTGTTGGTTGACTTTTGTTCCTAAAACTTGGCATAACTTCATCTCCAGCCACATAACCATATAAACTTCTACCTTGGAGATAAGCTTCCATTCTTAATGACCAAGCTGAGTAGTTACCTCTGTCCAATTTGTCAATTGATGAAGGAAATCCATCTGCCATGTTGTCCAACCTTGCTCTGATACCACTGTGAAGAGATGGATAGGTATGTGCTTGAAGATGAAGAGGTGTTGCAAAATCCTTGATCTACACCAGCCAAATGAACTCCAGGAGTATATGGTGGGCCCTTTTAGCTTGCCAATGGATGTATTAGACACCCTATGTACCTTGGAAGATCGCTCTCAAAAAGATAGATCAAAACAGATAAGTTGGAGTTAGCTCAGAGGTGAAAAACTTGCTATTTTGGTTCATACACCTGTCCGGTGTTTTACATAATTCTCTGAGCACAGCAGCAATTAGCTTAATTCCTCTTGGGCAAGTCTAGTTAACTTAAAGAGCTAACTTTCAAGAGTAATCTCATAAAAAATAATAAACCACAAACTGAGAATGAGTTTTAACAAGTGATGACATCATCCCGATTTTCACGGGCTGCTATAGTTTGAGACCAGTGAGCAGAAAAATGAACATAACTCAAAATGTAGGAATCCAATGATTATGAAAATTTGTATGGTTATACTAGACAGTAAGCTGAATCCAACAAGTTTTAAATAACTGAATTTGGATAAGTAACAACTACGAAATGGATCTGACAAGGTGAGTGAAAAAATCGGGTACCTGGCAGAGAAGTGAAGATGAACAGACCCTGTTGACTTCAAATGAACATAACTGAAGAATGCAACATCCAAATGACATGAAAATTTGTGATCATATATTAGACTTATAGAGCTAACTTTACCAAGTTAAATCACTAAAAATGATGCACCAAGCTCAGAGAAACCATCTCTGCAATCTGACTGAGAAAACTGAGAGATATGGCAGTGAGTAGTACACTTCACAAGAACATGGAAATATGAACCCAAATGATAATGAAAATGAAAGTATATTGCTTGTACAATACAATGGACTTACTGATACATATGTGTGCCTTGGAATCACACCTTGATATGGCATAAAGCTCAGCTCTTGGAGGTCTTCACATAGGTCTCTCTAACCACGACTAAAGCTGCCATCTATTTATAGTTGAGTTTGGGAGGCTAACTTCCCTCAATCACTCTCCAATCAATCAATGATTGATTTGATTCTCTACCTACCACAAATCACAAATTCGTGGCTTCTCTTTCCATTCTTGATCAAGTGGACTCAACCACTTAAGATTCTTTCACTTTTACATTAAGTAAACTCCTCAAAAGTTACAAGAGGTAGCTCACAAGTGGACTTTACATAGTCTTCTTTTTAAAGCTTCTTCTAAGACTTTGTGAGACTCAAGCCAATACTTAGGCTTGTCATAGACTTGCTCCAACAACATTGAAGGGAAGATTGTTGGAGTCAATATCAAATGTTCCAACATATGAAGTAACAACATATGATGTATATTTTGTAGAAGACTCCCAGAAGAAGGCACACAAGGATTTGGATAGGACAAACACATAACAACCCAGTGGCGTGGGTTGAAATTCCATGAGTGGCAGGTGCTAGTGCAAGAGATTCTTTTGATTTTTGCAAAAAGCACATCAAGTGCCAATCGTTTTCATGATTTTGTTTTTGCATAGTAGCTTTTTGAAGCATGCTTTCAAAGAACACTCAAGATATATAAACAAGACCATCCTCATTGATTAAGCATCTTCTCATGCTGAAGCTAGAGCACTAGCTCAATGCAAGGAGGAGGTCAACTTGGAGGAAGTGTTCTTACACACTTGGAGGAGGTGTGCTCTACATCTGGAGACATTTGGAGGAGTTCTTGTCAGCAACATACTGTGAGTAACAAGTCTACATGTTTGCCCACTTATTCATTCACTAGTTTCTGATTTAGGTTAATCAAAATTCGGGTTTGCTATAAAACAATTCTAAACTATTCATATTCTCCATATTCACACACACACATACACTCTCTCTCTTCATACCTCTGTTGGAAACAATGTCTACATTGGTTCATCTTATTCAGAATATACTTTGTTCTTCATATTACTTGTACAACAAAAAGCAAAGGGCACCTTGGATAGCATAGCGGCCTCCCATACATGCCACGCGAGTTCAAATCTTGACGGCCTCATTCTAGTAGCGAATAAAGTTTTTTTTAGTTATTGGCAAAGCAATGATCGGAAAAACAAACGTGGATGGCACCAAATATTTGCGATAAGATTTTCAATAGCTTTTGTTTTAATTGATAGCAAAGGCTTTTTGAAGTATGCTTCTGGATAGGTCTCAAAGCTATATAATGAGGGTATTGCTCATTGTTGTAACACACTCAAAGATCTCAAGCTAGAGTTTGAAGATTCTGAAGCTTTGGAGGTGAAGACTTGGTGAAGGAGAGCCTACTTTCTTGGAGCAAGAAGTCTTCTACAAGGTGGTGGTAACTATCTTTTGTGAGTTAACCTTATATTTTGTTTTTAGGGTTTCTCTACCCTAATCTTAAAATTAGGGTTAGTTGATTTACAATTTTCTTACACTATTCTGTGAGAATAAGGTTAGCTTCATTGCTCAATCACTTCACACACTTAGATTATTTCAACATAATCTAAATTTTGTATCATCATCTTCTTGGATATTCTTCCATTAGTGATTGCACCACTTTATATGGTTGAGTAGTACTTCCATGTTGTAATTCAGACATCTATTTGTTAGTGAGTAAGCATCCAGCTTACATCTCTTACCTATCATCTTAATTAATTAAATGTGTACGCTCAAAAGGTTTTAGTATTGGAATGATCCTGGGGCCCCAAATTCCAACACTTGGTATCAGAGCATAATTGACATACAAACTTAGTTAAGAGTAGTGAGATTAGAATTGAGATTGAAGACAAGTTGGATGGATCTTCTAATTATCCCATGTGGAGTTTCATGATGATGAATATTTTAGTGACAAAGGATTATGGAGTATCATCAATGGATCCTTAACAAGACCCATACAAGAAGGTGAAGAAGGAGCTACATCAGCTTCAAGAGGTACTAGAATTACTATTACAGAACCAACTGAAAAAGAGGTAACCACTTCGACATCCAGAGTCACAGGTAGGTCTTTACCTACAGTACCTCCTACTGAAGATCATGCAAGATGGGATGCTAGAGATGCTTTAGCACTTTCATACATTGCAATGCGTGTCAAAAAGCATATTCTACCACAGATCAGATCTTGCAGAAGTTCTAGACAAGCTTGATTGAAGCTTGAGGATCTTTTTCAGAGTAGTAATCCTGCTAGGAAAGCTCACTTGAGGAGACAACTAGCAAATACAAGGATGAAGGCTGGTGAGTCAATTCAAACCCACATTATGAGACTTGTTGACTTGAGAGATCAACTTATAAATGTAGGAGTTGAGATATCAGATGAAGAAATAGTAAATATGCTGATTAATTCACTTCCTATCTCATATCCGTCTTTCATAACTACTCTTACTCTTACCACAAGAGATAGAGAGGTTACATTTGAAGAGTTAGAATTCTTGTTACTTCAAGATGAAGATCAGTTGAAGGGAATGGAAGAGAATGAAGAAGCACTTTTATCTTCATCAAAGGGGAAAAAGAAGAAGAAGGAAAAACAATTCATAAAGGAAAGTAAGTCCCTTTCACCTTCTACTTCAGATTCTGTTTCTACTACATCTAAAGAAAAGTCTTCTAAGAAGAAGGATGTAATATTTTTTAATGCAAAAAACCTGGACATTTAAAAGCAGCATGTTATAAAAGGATTGCAACAGAAAAGAAAAAGGCATCAGGTAATGTTGCAAAAGATGATAAAAAAGGGAAATCTCAAGGTGGTTTTGATGCTTGTATCACCATTGAGGAAGTAGCTTTTGATCAAGAAGCTTTACAAGTTCTTTCAGCAAGTCCTTGGATATTTGACTCAGGTGCTACAAATCATATGATAGGTTGCAAAGATGTGTTTTCTTCTCTTTCCTATTCTTCAGGTAGAAGAGTTGGTAGCTTGAATGAGGGTAAACTCTCAACCATACCTCTATCTTTGAGACTCTTGAGAGCTCCAAAACTAATATGTCCAAATCTCTCATGCCATAGCTTCATATCTTCCATTGATGACAAAGATTTTACCGCATATGCCTGACTAATTTTTGACAAAACAAAAATCCCTCCTCTATGCTCACCTTGTAAAATACACTTGTTGTCTTTGTGTGATAAGATCTTACAAAGATCTCTCTCAAATACAACTTTAAAACCATCACATAAAATTGTAGATATAAATAGCAGATTCTTCTTCATTTTAGGTACATATAGAGCATCTAAAATCTAAAAATTACCACCTTCTCTTGACTTTAGGAAACTCTACCTATTCCCACAACATCCAAATCATTGCCATCTTCCAGTATCGTATCGTCACCCTTTTTGGTATCGTATCATCCATAAAGTGGTATCATATCGTGTAGTTCCTAGTATCATATCATCCCAATTTTAGTATCGTATCACCAGAATTCCTAGTATTGTGCTGCCCAGTGCATACATATCGTATCATTCAGTTTTTTGGTATCTTATCGTGGACTCCATAGGTATCGTATCATGATTGGATTTGGTATCGTATCGTCCAGACTTGAGGCATCCTATCGCCAGAGCATCCAGTATCGTATCGTGCTCAACAACAATATCGTATCGTCTATTGCCATAGTATTGCATCGCCTAGAGAAGTGGTATCATATTGTCTGGCGAGCAGTATCGCCTGGTGTAGTATCGCCAAAAGTGGTATCACCCAGAACATTTGGAGCATTTTCAAGGGTAAATTCGAGGCATTTGAGGAGCCACTTAGGGAGAGTTTTAGAGACCTAGAGAGCCCCAGGAGGGTGAATGAACTTGAGGTCAGGAAGGGTTCTAAGTAGCCGGAGAAGAGTCATATCTTTCGTTGGAAGTGCCGCTCAGGTCAGTCACCGCTCTGTCTATTCAGACACCTGTAGTGACTCAGAGGAAGAGATACCCATGGCTTCAGAAGACATGCAGGGTCCCACTCCCGGAAGAAACTTCATGACCACTATAGAAGGAGAGTATCGCACTTCTTTACAGTACGTTTCTACGAATACCCAAGAGATCCCCATCTATCTGGACAGTTTAAATAGATCTGTGGCTAGGATGGTGACTTCCATGGATGCAACAATTGTGCCCGGACCAACTGTTAAGTATGAAGGAGGAGCATACATGGGCAAGCTGGGGCACATCTACATAGTGACTGAATACCCTGATTTGATCAATGAGAGGGGAGAGTTAGTGGGACAAGAAAACTCAGGAAGACCAAACCCTGAGGAGTTAATGATGACCACTAGAGGCAAGTCCCAAGTGACGTGAGTCTTGAGAGGGGACTTGATACCTCAAGACGACTACCTACTAGAAGTCTATTTGATCCATGGATCGGACTTGTTACTTCAAACTGACTCACCGGCTCAAGAGAAGAAAGTCCGATGACGTTTTATGAGTTAAAGGATCCGGAAGATGAGTCTAGAGTAACATATCTAGACAAAAACCAAAGAAGGTATTAGCTTGTTGATGCCATAGACAGATCTTGATTAAAGTATATGGGTTTGGCTTTATTTCCACCACGAGAACAGGCAACCACCTCTCAGAACCCCTTCGGAACACAACATGAGGCAGAGCACACAATGTCGGGACAAACAAGCCAACGGAGCATTCCAAACCGAACTCACGTGCAATTCGCAACAATCGGAGTGCAAACACACAATCAGACCCACCCTGGAGTAGGTAATCAATACCGACCCCCAGTAAGGCCACGACCACCAATGGGAGTGCAGCCAGGAATACCCCCAACTAGACCAGCGGCTTCCATCGTCCCTGTGTTGCATAGGCAGCCAGAACCAATGAGAAGATTGAGACCTATTCAGGTGGCCAAATGTGTGAGGAATCATTATGATGGATTGGGAGAACCTTATGATCACATTGCTGAATTTAAACAAGAGCGGAACAAGTAGACAAATTCTTCGTGCAGTATGAGTCTTTCGGACTCACCCTCACAGGAACGGCTCTGACTTGGTTCCAACCATTAGACCCCAACCAATTTGGAAATATAGAGCAATTCTTTCAAGAATTCATTGGGGAATTCACTAACAGAGGGATTAAACACAATTCTGCATCTTTAATCCATAGTTTCAAATAGAACCCTAATGAAACCGTGAAAACAGCTCCATGAAGATTCAACCAATATGTGGATAGATGTCTAGTAGCAGAGAGACCCACGCAACAAAAAATGATATCATTGTTTTTGGATGGACTAACGAATGGAACTCTAAGAACGCTAGTTTACGTGAGAAGACAATCTAGCAAAGGATCTCAAGAGTACGCCCATCCGCACTAAATCAGAAGACTCTCGGAGTACAATTACATCCAACTCCAGTAATATGGAGGAATTAGTGGAGCTGGTGGCAAAGAAATTGGGAGTCCAAGGACAGAGAAATTACCAACACCGAGCCTTAAGAGTGCCTATGTTATGAAGATGTAGTCTATGTGGAGGAGATCAACCCACTCACTTGTGCGTACGAGGAGGAACAGTTGTACTGTAGACATATCCTTACAATAGACAACCCCATCAAGAAGCTGCCTTGTATTGCCACATAGAACAAAAATACACCAATCACACCATGAAAAACTGCCCATTCAATAGGCAGGCACGACCTCTACAACCACCTCAGTATCGGCCATATGGATATCCACCTAGAGAGCCAGGTAGAGATATGCCCAGGTACAATCCCTACCCAACACCAACAGGAGCACCGAGGCCATACGAGCAAGCATAATATCCACAACCCCAACCACTGTTAGGACCACAATTGTCATAGCCCCTGTTGGAGTTAGACGTCTGCGGAAGCACGCGAACAGCACAAGGAAGAAGAAGAAGCTTGGAGCACAACACACAAGACTGTACATATTACTAGAGAATGTGCAAAGATAAGTAGCCCATTAGGGCAATAGGCGTATATACAAGCCGGGGGAAAAAAACCTCCTAAAGAGGGAAAAAAGTGCCCCGGCGGTCCTAGAGTGTTCACACACATCACTACCTAAATATATCAACAAATCCCCCCTGGGAGTGATGCGGTGAACAAGGAGCTGGCACTCATGTATAAGGAAGTGCCGAGCTATGTGGAAATCACTCCACAAAAGGAAGTAAGCCCAAAGCTTTGCGGAAAGCTTCAAACTTCTCCCTAGGCAGAGCCTTCGTGAAAAGGTCTGCAATGTTCTCCTGCGTGGGCACATATGCCAAGCTGATCTCCCCAGCAGAGAACCTCTCCCTGACATAGTGATAATGCACCTCAATGTGCTTAGTGCGAGCATGGAACACAGGGTTCCTCGCAACTGCCAATGCACTCTGACTGTCAGTGAAGATGGTGGTGGGAGAAGACTGGCCAACACCCAAATCAACCATAAGGCGTCTGAGCCACACACACTCAACAGTCGCTGTGAAAGCTGCCCTATACTCAGCCTCACAACTGGAAGTGGCCACAGTAGGCTGCTTCTTGCTCAACCAAGATATACATGAGCTACCAAGCATGAAGCAAAAACCACTGGTGGACACACGAGTGTCATAGCAACCAGCCCAATCTGAGTCAGAAAAAGCATGCAAATCTGGCGGTAGTGATCCCCCCTTGGGATAAAACAACCCAAGTAGCCGAGTACCACTCAAGTAGCGAAAGATGCGCTTAACCGCTTTCCAATGCGTGACTCCTGGGCAATGCATAAACCTGCTCATCTGTGAGACAGCAAACTGAATATCTGGCCGAGTAATGCATAAGTAAATCAAGCATCCAACAGCCTACTGATAGAGAACAGCATCAAATGCATCTCCAGCATCATGAAGACTCAATCGTAAACCTGTCTCCATAGGAGTGGCAATAGGCTTACAGTCTTCAAGGCCAAAACGCTGCAATAATGTGTCAATATATTTCGTTTGACACAAAGCCATTCCACCATCAACTTGCATAAACTGAATGCCCAAATAGTGATGCAAATGCCCCAAATTAGACATCTCAAATGAGGCATGCAAATCAGCCTTGAAATCAGCAATATGCTTCTCAAGAGGACCAGTGAGCAGCATGTCGTCTACATAGACAACAATGATCAGAAGCACATCATTAGCACGCTTAACATATAAGGTGCTTTCAGTTGGACTGTTCTCAAAACCATGTGCAATCAGATAGGCATGTATTTTCTCATACCAAGCACGTGGTGCTTGCTTTAAACCATATAACGCCTTCTTTAACCTGCACACCTGGTTTTCATGCCCTTTCTGCACAAAGCCACGGGGCTGAAAAACATACACTTCTTCATGCAAGTCACCATTCAGAAATGCTGTTTTAATGTCCAACTGATGTACATTCCAACCATGATGGGCTGCAAGTGCACAAATGCTCCGAACAGTAGTCATACGGCATGTAGGTGCAAAGGTCTCATCAAAATCAATGCCTCTTTCCTGTGCATAACCCTTTGCAACAAGCCTAGCCTTATACCTGTCAACTGTACCATCAGGTTTACGCTTCAGCTTGTATACCCACTTAGTGCCAATGGCCTTCTTGCCAGGAGGCAAGTCACATAAAGACCATGTACCATTCTTCATTATAGCATCATATTCAGATTGCATAGCAGCCTTCCAATTTTCTGAATTTTGTGCTTCATCAAAAGAAACAGGCTCATTCTCATCACAGAGACTAGATGCAGCCATAGCATAGCAATCTGATGCAAAGGAGGTACTATGAGAGCCTGAACGAGTACGATATGACAAAGGTGCATCTAATTTGCTGTCACGCAAAGTCTGCACCAACCATTTTGGCATAGTTTTTGCCTGTTCAATATCAGCTCTCTCATCAACAAGTGCATCATGTAAATCTGCATCAGAAATGGAATGATCTGCATCATCATATGAAACCTGCAAAGGCTGAGAAGTTGCCTCATTGGGACCAGCGCTAGCCTGTCCACCTGTAAAAAGAGGCATCAAAGTATCATACATGTCTTTGGAGCTAACAGATGTCTCCTTAGTACATGAAAGCAATGGCTGAATAGCATCTTCCACAAAGACAACATCACGGCTAACCAGAATGCGTTTAGTCTGTGGATGATACAGACGATAGCCTTTACTTTCAGAACTGTACCCAACAAAAATACATTTTACTGCCTTATCATCCAATTTTCTGCGATGTTGTTCAGGCACTAATGCATATGCCAAACAACCAAAAACACGCAGATGAGCAACAGATGGCTTGCGGTCATGCCAAGCCTCATATGGAGTGATAGACTGCAACGCTTTGGTGGGACACCTGTTCAGTACATATGCTGCACACATGACAGCCTCAAGCCAGAAACTATGTGGTAAAGCCTGACTTTTGACCATGCACCTCGCCATCTCCATGAGTGACCTGTTCTTTCGTTCAGCAACTCCATTCTGTTGAGGTGTATACGGCACTGTACACTGGTGTTTTATCCCACGTTCAGCCAGAAATGCATTAAAATCTGAAGACATATATTCCCCCCCTCGATCAGAACGGAGGGTGCCCATTTTACATGCTGACAGATTTTCAGCCAAAACCAAAAACTGTTTGAAGCACATGAACACTTCGGACTTTGCTTTGAGTGGA
The DNA here is from genome assembly GCA_020310875.1 of Ceratopteris richardii. NCBI lineage: Eukaryota > Viridiplantae > Streptophyta > Polypodiopsida > Polypodiales > Pteridaceae > Ceratopteris > Ceratopteris richardii. The sequence goes on from CM035412.1 coordinate 201,524,081, forward strand.
TATACCCATGCATGCCTGGAAAAATCATCAATGAAAGTCACGAAGTAAAGGTAATTTCCAAAAGAGGGTGTCTGCATAGGACCACAGACATCACTATGTACAAGCTGCAATTTCTGCATAGCCCGAACTGAACCATCTTTTGGAAAGGAAGAACGCTGCATTTTGCCCAAAATACAGCCTTCACAAACATGTTTTCCAGGTGCCTCAAGTTTGGGCAAAGAGGACACCATTTCAGATTTCTGCAGGCGTAACAAGCTAGCAAAATTCAGATGACCAAAGCGTGCATGCCAAAGCTTTGCATCTGACATAGCCTGAGAATCATGAACTGCACATGCCGAATCATTCACAGATCTTTCATAGTCTATGAGCTTATACAGCCCACGACATAAAATGCCAGAAGCAATAATCACATCGCCATTTGAGAGATCATGGACTGTACACCTGTCATCAACGAATTTCACAACCAAGCCAATCTTGGCTAATGCAGAAACTGATAACAGGTTCTTTTTGATCCCTGGCACAAATAAAGCATCTGACAAAGTGAAAGAACTACCATCAGCAGTAGTCAGAATGATCTTACCAACTCCCATAACAGGATAAGAGGAGTTATTGGCGCATGTGACAGTATTCCCTGTAGGGGCAGGCTCGAGTGAAGAGAAGAAACTGCGCTGTGAGGTAATATGTTTGGTCGCCCCACTGTCAAAGTACCAAACATCTGAGTCTACTGCAGACATGCAC
>CM035412.1:201537318-201539818 GCA_020310875.1 Ceratopteris richardii
AGGGTTTAGGGTTTAGGGTTTAGGGTTTAGGGTTTAGGGTTTAGGGTTTAGGGTTTAGGGTTTAGGGTTTAGGGTTTAGGGTTTAGGGTTTAGGGTTTAGGGTTTAGGGTTTAGGGTTTAGGGTTTAGGGTTTAGGGTTTAGGGTTTAGGGTTTAGGGTTTAGGGTTTAGGGTTTAGGGTTTAGGGTTTAGGGTTTAGGGTTTAGGGTTTAGGGTTTAGGGTTTAGGGTTTAGGGTTTAGGGTTTAGGGTTTAGGGTTTAGGGTTTAGGGTTTAGGGTTTAGGGTTTAGGGTTTAGGGTTTAGGGTTTAGGGTTTAGGGTTTAGGGTTTAGGGTTTAGGGTTTAGGGTTTAGGGTTTAGGGTTTAGGGTTTAGGGTTTAGGGTTTAGGGTTTAGGGTTTAGGGTTTAGGGTTTAGGGTTTAGGGTTTAGGGTTTAGGGTTTAGGGTTTAGGGTTTAGGGTTTAGGGTTTAGGGTTTAGGGTTTAGGGTTTAGGGTTTAGGGTTTAGGGTTTAGGGTTTAGGGTTTAGGGTTTAGGGTTTAGGGTTTAGGGTTTAGGGTTTAGGGTTTAGGGTTTAGGGTTTAGGGTTTAGGGTTTAGGGTTTAGGGTTTAGGGTTTAGGGTTTAGGGTTTAGGGTTTAGGGTTTAGGGTTTAGGGTTTAGGGTTTAGGGTTTAGGGTTTAGGGTTTAGGGTTTAGGGTTTAGGGTTTAGGGTTTAGGGTTTAGGGTTTAGGGTTTAGGGTTTAGGGTTTAGGGTTTAGGGTTTAGGGTTTAGGGTTTAGGGTTTAGGGTTTAGGGTTTAGGGTTTAGGGTTTAGGGTTTAGGGTTTAGGGTTTAGGGTTTAGGGTTTAGGGTTTAGGGTTTAGGGTTTAGGGTTTAGGGTTTAGGGTTTAGGGTTTAGGGTTTAGGGTTTAGGGTTTAGGGTTTAGGGTTTAGGGTTTAGGGTTTAGGGTTTAGGGTTTAGGGTTTAGGGTTTAGGGTTTAGGGTTTAGGGTTTAGGGTTTAGGGTTTAGGGTTTAGGGTTTAGGGTTTAGGGTTTAGGGTTTAGGGTTTAGGGTTTAGGGTTTAGGGTTTAGGGTTTAGGGTTTAGGGTTTAGGGTTTAGGGTTTAGGGTTTAGGGTTTAGGGTTTAGGGTTTAGGGTTTAGGGTTTAGGGTTTAGGGTTTAGGGTTTAGGGTTTAGGGTTTAGGGTTTAGGGTTTAGGGTTTAGGGTTTAGGGTTTAGGGTTTAGGGTTTAGGGTTTAGGGTTTAGGGTTTAGGGTTTAGGGTTTAGGGTTTAGGGTTTAGGGTTTAGGGTTTAGGGTTTAGGGTTTAGGGTTTAGGGTTTAGGGTTTAGGGTTTAGGGTTTAGGGTTTAGGGTTTAGGGTTTAGGGTTTAGGGTTTAGGGTTTAGGGTTTAGGGTTTAGGGTTTAGGGTTTAGGGTTTAGGGTTTAGGGTTTAGGGTTTAGGGTTTAGGGTTTAGGGTTTAGGGTTTAGGGTTTAGGGTTTAGGGTTTAGGGTTTAGGGTTTAGGGTTTAGGGTTTAGGGTTTAGGGTTTAGGGTTTAGGGTTTAGGGTTTAGGGTTTAGGGTTTAGGGTTTAGGGTTTAGGGTTTAGGGTTTAGGGTTTAGGGTTTAGGGTTTAGGGTTTAGGGTTTAGGGTTTAGGGTTTAGGGTTTAGGGTTTAGGGTTTAGGGTTTAGGGTTTAGGGTTTAGGGTTTAGGGTTTAGGGTTTAGGGTTTAGGGTTTAGGGTTTAGGGTTTAGGGTTTAGGGTTTAGGGTTTAGGGTTTAGGGTTTAGGGTTTAGGGTTTAGGGTTTAGGGTTTAGGGTTTAGGGTTTAGGGTTTAGGGTTTAGGGTTTAGGGTTTAGGGTTTAGGGTTTAGGGTTTAGGGTTTAGGGTTTAGGGTTTAGGGTTTAGGGTTTAGGGTTTAGGGTTTAGGGTTTAGGGTTTAGGGTTTAGGGTTTAGGGTTTAGGGTTTAGGGTTTAGGGTTTAGGGTTTAGGGTTTAGGGTTTAGGGTTTAGGGTTTAGGGTTTAGGGTTTAGGGTTTAGGGTTTAGGGTTTAGGGTTTAGGGTTTAGGGTTTAGGGTTTAGGGTTTAGGGTTTAGGGTTTAGGGTTTAGGGTTTAGGGTTTAGGGTTTAGGGTTTAGGGTTTAGGGTTTAGGGTTTAGGGTTTAGGGTTTAGGGTTTAGGGTTTAGGGTTTAGGGTTTAGGGTTTAGGGTTTAGGGTTTAGGGTTTAGGGTTTAGGGTTTAGGGTTTAGGGTTTAGGGTTTAGGGTTTAGGGTTTAGGGTTTAGGGTTTAGGGTTTAGGGTTTAGGGTTTAGGGTTTAGGGTTTAGGGTTTAGGGTTTAGGGTTTAGGGTTTAGGGTTTAGGGTTTAGGGTTTAGGGTTTAGGGTTTAGGGTTTAGGGTTTAGGGTTTAGGGTTTAGGGTTTAGGGTTTAGGGTTTAGGGTTTAGGGTTTAGGGTTTAGGGTTTAGGGTTTAGGGTTTAGGGTTTAGGGTTTAGGGTTTAGGGTTTAGGGTTTA
>CM035413.1:2500-5000 GCA_020310875.1 Ceratopteris richardii
AACCCTAAACCCTAAACCCTAAACCCTAAACCCTAAACCCTAAACCCTAAACCCTAAACCCTAAACCCTAAACCCTAAACCCTAAACCCTAAACCCTAAACCCTAAACCCTAAACCCTAAACCCTAAACCCTAAACCCTAAACCCTAAACCCTAAACCCTAAACCCTAAACCCTAAACCCTAAACCCTAAACCCTAAACCCTAAACCCTAAACCCTAAACCCTAAACCCTAAACCCTAAACCCTAAACCCTAAACCCTAAACCCTAAACCCTAAACCCTAAACCCTAAACCCTAAACCCTAAACCCTAAACCCTAAACCCTAAACCCTAAACCCTAAACCCTAAACCCTAAACCCTAAACCCTAAACCCTAAACCCTAAACCCTAAACCCTAAACCCTAAACCCTAAACCCTAAACCCTAAACCCTAAACCCTAAACCCTAAACCCTAAACCCTAAACCCTAAACCCTAAACCCTAAACCCTAAACCCTAAACCCTAAACCCTAAACCCTAAACCCTAAACCCTAAACCCTAAACCCTAAACCCTAAACCCTAAACCCTAAACCCTAAACCCTAAACCCTAAACCCTAAACCCTAAACCCTAAACCCTAAACCCTAAACCCTAAACCCTAAACCCTAAACCCTAAACCCTAAACCCTAAACCCTAAACCCTAAACCCTAAACCCTAAACCCTAAACCCTAAACCCTAAACCCTAAACCCTAAACCCTAAACCCTAAACCCTAAACCCTAAACCCTAAACCCTAAACCCTAAACCCTAAACCCTAAACCCTAAACCCTAAACCCTAAACCCTAAACCCTAAACCCTAAACCCTAAACCCTAAACCCTAAACCCTAAACCCTAAACCCTAAACCCTAAACCCTAAACCCTAAACCCTAAACCCTAAACCCTAAACCCTAAACCCTAAACCCTAAACCCTAAACCCTAAACCCTAAACCCTAAACCCTAAACCCTAAACCCTAAACCCTAAACCCTAAACCCTAAACCCTAAACCCTAAACCCTAAACCCTAAACCCTAAACCCTAAACCCTAAACCCTAAACCCTAAACCCTAAACCCTAAACCCTAAACCCTAAACCCTAAACCCTAAACCCTAAACCCTAAACCCTAAACCCTAAACCCTAAACCCTAAACCCTAAACCCTAAACCCTAAACCCTAAACCCTAAACCCTAAACCCTAAACCCTAAACCCTAAACCCTAAACCCTAAACCCTAAACCCTAAACCCTAAACCCTAAACCCTAAACCCTAAACCCTAAACCCTAAACCCTAAACCCTAAACCCTAAACCCTAAACCCTAAACCCTAAACCCTAAACCCTAAACCCTAAACCCTAAACCCTAAACCCTAAACCCTAAACCCTAAACCCTAAACCCTAAACCCTAAACCCTAAACCCTAAACCCTAAACCCTAAACCCTAAACCCTAAACCCTAAACCCTAAACCCTAAACCCTAAACCCTAAACCCTAAACCCTAAACCCTAAACCCTAAACCCTAAACCCTAAACCCTAAACCCTAAACCCTAAACCCTAAACCCTAAACCCTAAACCCTAAACCCTAAACCCTAAACCCTAAACCCTAAACCCTAAACCCTAAACCCTAAACCCTAAACCCTAAACCCTAAACCCTAAACCCTAAACCCTAAACCCTAAACCCTAAACCCTAAACCCTAAACCCTAAACCCTAAACCCTAAACCCTAAACCCTAAACCCTAAACCCTAAACCCTAAACCCTAAACCCTAAACCCTAAACCCTAAACCCTAAACCCTAAACCCTAAACCCTAAACCCTAAACCCTAAACCCTAAACCCTAAACCCTAAACCCTAAACCCTAAACCCTAAACCCTAAACCCTAAACCCTAAACCCTAAACCCTAAACCCTAAACCCTAAACCCTAAACCCTAAACCCTAAACCCTAAACCCTAAACCCTAAACCCTAAACCCTAAACCCTAAACCCTAAACCCTAAACCCTAAACCCTAAACCCTAAACCCTAAACCCTAAACCCTAAACCCTAAACCCTAAACCCTAAACCCTAAACCCTAAACCCTAAACCCTAAACCCTAAACCCTAAACCCTAAACCCTAAACCCTAAACCCTAAACCCTAAACCCTAAACCCTAAACCCTAAACCCTAAACCCTAAACCCTAAACCCTAAACCCTAAACCCTAAACCCTAAACCCTAAACCCTAAACCCTAAACCCTAAACCCTAAACCCTAAACCCTAAACCCTAAACCCTAAACCCTAAACCCTAAACCCTAAACCCTAAACCCTAAACCCTAAACCCTAAACCCTAAACCCTAAACCCTAAACCCTAAACCCTAAACCCTAAACCCTAAACCCTAAACCCTAAACCCTAAACCCTAAACCCTAAACCCTAAACCCTAAACCCTAAACCCTAAACCCTAAACCCTAAACCCTAAACCCTAAACCCTAAACCCTAAACCCTAAACCCTAAACCCTAAACCCTAAACCCTAAACCCTAA